>SSNR01000226.1:521747-558218 GCA_006937965.1 Callopanchax toddi | reverse complement strand
CTGGGCTGCCCGACTTAGAATGCTGCCCCCGCGACCCGGACCCGGATAAGCGGAGGAAGGCGAGGCGAGGCGAGGACTAGTAAATGTGTTGAAACCCTGATAAACAGACACAAAGTAAAAGCATCCATTACTTCAAGTCCAAATTTAATCAGTACAAAAAACTGGATGAATACAAACTTGAGGAAGATCTTTAAAAAACAACAATCTGATGTTGATTTCAAGATTAAGAATCATAAAGAACTCTGTTTTCCCCTTCAGGTGATAAACTTCTCCTCCACAACCATCGCTGTGTTTATAGGAGTGGTGGGAATCCTGTCTATAGTAGCCCAGGTAACACACACACACACTGAGTTCTTCATTTAAACAGATTAAAATAGGTCAAATGATCCCACCTTACCCTGTTATCATTGACTTTCTTCTCAGACTCTCTTCCTCACTCTGCTGATGAGATATCTGGGCAACAAGAACACGGTTCTGCTGGGTTTGGGCTTCCAGATCCTTCAGCTGGCCTGGTACGGCTTTGGATCAGAACCATGGTGAGTTAAAAACCTTCAGGTCCGATTCCTGCTCAGGAACTGTTTTTTAATCATGAATTAGCTGTGAAAACACGAGAGCTTTGTGAATTCATTGTTTTCATGTAAAAAACTGAACATTTGGCCTTTTTGTCTTAAAACACTTTTATCCATGACGTCCGTTCGATGCTTCTGGTCAAACTGTGACCTTTCATGAAGTAATTTCTGAAATAGAATAAATTTGCTGACTTTGGTTTAACCTTCAGTCTAACAAGTTCAAGGAAATATTTAAATGAATTTTCCTAATTAGAGGTTTCTATGGTGTCTTAAAAATCCAACATTCACACATTGATGGTCTTAAAGCGGCTCTCTGGATTATTTTTCTCTGTATCAAAGTTTTCTAAATGTTCTAAATGATATTTCAGGTCTAAACTATGATCTATGGGTTGAGTTCCACAACATCTGTCATTCTGATGAAGACCCTCCTTCCTCCTAGAGACCCCTTTCCATTATTTCTTGCCGCCGACATTTTTCAGCCAATGAAATTCAAATTTCTGCATTCTCTCAACATGCACGCGCATCGACCAAACCTGTACCAGTAGGGGGCGCTGTCGTACAGGACGCTCTGTGTGTTTCTCTGCCGTCTCAGCCGTTCACTGAGGACTCACGGCTCATTTCTACTAAAAACCTACCCATTCTCCAGCTAAAGACGGATTTATTTTTATTTTTAAACCTTTCACCTCACAGAATGGCAAGGCTTGACAGGGTTACGCGTTTATTTTGGTCAGAAAGTTCATCCAGGGCCGAGTCAAGTTCAGCTTCAGAGTCCAGCAGCAGCTCTCTGCTAACAGAGCTAATATCAGAAGCAGCAGGGACAGAGAGGGCTCATCAGACCCTCGTAGTGTTGTTGGAATAAGATTGTGAACTGTGAGTGATTAAACCCTACACATTGAGCTGTACAGTTCATGTCCGAAGTATATGCGCCGCGCGCACACGCGACCGGACGCGCGTGTCGAGATGTTTTGAGGAGGAGCCTTTGGACGCTAGATTCAAAAACTGCTCTCCTGATGAAATCCTCCAGAGTGCTGCTTTAAGAAGTCTTGATTAACGGCAGGCGCTCCAATAAGAAGCTGACGGACTGATCTCTGGTTTTGTGTTAACAGGATGATGTGGGCGGCTGGTGCTGTTGCAGCGATGTCCTCCATCACCTTCCCAGCTGTTTCTGCTCTGGTGTCCCAGTCTGCTGATCCGGATAAACAAGGTGACACATCCTCAGAGCGTTAGGTTCCCATAGCGGTCTCTGTTACCCATCAGGGGTGAAATAAATCCTGAGGCTGTGTTCTCCGTCAGCGATGATTCTGGGTTTTTATTCCAAATGTTCTGATTCGTCTCGTCTTCTCTGCAGGCGTCGTTCAGGGGATGATCACCGGGATCAGGGGGCTGTGTAACGGACTGGGTCCGGCGCTGTACGGGTTCATCTTCTTCCTCTTTAACGTGGAGCTCAACACCATGGACCCTATCCAGGGCGAATACAACATCGACCCGCTGCCTCTGCACAGTCCTACTGAGGTACACAGTCAGCCACGTAGACCCAAACTCATGTTCATTTTTATTATTAAAAGCAGAAACAAACCAAACTTTTTGTCCTCTTTTTTTTCAGCAAGCGCTCATTCCCGGACCGCCCTTCCTGCTCGGAGCGTGCACCGTGGTCATCGCCTTCCTCGTCGCTCTCTTCATCCCTGAAAAAGCCTCCTGCTCCTCTTCTTCCTCAGAGCTCTCCCTGAGTGACAAGCCCCACCCAGACAGCAAGCAGTCGTTGTCCTCGCTGGCCGGCGTCCACATCAACACGCCGCTTCCCGGCAGCGACGAGGAGACTCCGCCCACCGCCAGCGATGAGGACTTTGAGCCGCTGCTGCACGACAGCATCGTCTGAAGGACGTGTTGAGGTTTTGTTACTGGAAAAAAGAAGAAACTTTCCCTCCTTCTTTTGGCCACATGGTGGAGCTACTTTTCTTGTCGGATTGTTTTTAACAACCAGAGACTCAGAAGGTGGGCTGACATTTTAATTCAGCTACCCGCTGAGTCGACGACACCTTTAGGGAAGGGTCTTTAAGGAGGGGGAGTGATGTCATCGAGTGTTTGGACGGAGAAGTCAGATGATTGGATCAACTGAAGGAGGACGGCGCCAACGGAGACAGAAACCCAAGTTTGATTTAAAGACGGGACCAACTCTGTTTTTGTTTTGTTTAAAATATTTAGGAAGTGTTTTTGGGATTTCACAATTTAAATATATTAGAAACTTATATAAAAATAAATTTAGTTCACTTTTACGTTTTTTTAAATCTAAACTTGCATTTACTTTTTTGTACGTTTTTATTTTATTTGCGTCATTTTGAATCTGTTTGATTTGTTTTTGTAAAAATGAAACGCATATGGCAGCCAAAACATCCGCGTATTTATACTTTGTTTTTTCAGTATTTTCCTGTAGTTTTGATGTTTTTATTTGATCATAGTTGAACACTATCTTGTGAGCTATCGATGCTTACGGCGTTTAAATAGCTCACAGCTGAAATATCATGTTTTAATCTCAAACAAAGAGTTTTATCTGATTTAGAAACACAAATCGTTTAAGTTGTATTTCACCACTTGGGATCCCTCTACCTCTAATTTATAGTTTCGTTTAAAATCAAGTCACTTTATCAAAGTGCTGCTGGCAGTGGGAAATCCTCTCTTTATTCAGACATTTTAATAAATATATTTATTTTTCTCCTGATTGTGTTCGGCTCTTCGGCGCCCTCGGTTTAGTTTGTTGCACATCCGGTTTTTACCGTGAATCCGGTTTGAGGTTTTTTCGCTGACAGCAGCGACTTTTGTGAATGAACTCATACTTGAAGCATCTGACCGAATGTGAGGAGAGTTTGAACAGTATTTAACTGCCACAGAGTGTACATAGTTAGCTGCTTCATGACTCTAAAATGTAAATGCACTTTCGAATGATATTCCAGATTGTATATAATGTAAGTCGGCTTGTTTGTGCGGATTCTCGTCCATCCTGGTCGTGTTTGATAACCGGACTGATTCTGGTGCTTGTTGATGTTTCAGCTCCTGTTTGAACTGGTTCTTTGTGGTGAAGTTCCAGTTTAACTTTTTCAAACGCGACCTGACGTGCTTCACAGGGCAAAACCAGCTGAGAGGGGAGGTGAAACGGCTTTAAGACCTTTCTGTTGGATGAGGATTCATTTGATGTTTTGAGGTTTTTCATCTTTTTTGTAGCTCATTGAGCGAGAGCCTTGGATGGATGGGCAGCTAAACGGTTATTTAATGCCTACAGTCATGTTTTCTGTGCATTCAGACAGACGTGTTCTTTATTTACATCTGACTAGATCTCCATTAAATCAGCTTGTTTTCTGTTCGGTTACACAAAACAAGCTGAAACCGGTCATCTGGACTTCCAAGTCAACTTTGTTCTAACTGAAATGGGTCTTAAACACATTTTCATCCTTTTTAAAGTTTGATTAGGTCATTTTTCTGTTGCAGTGATGTTTGTATAAATACTCCAGCCACCCTCTGCAGCAGTGAAACCAACTGAACTTTGTAAATATTGTACATTTGGATGTCTGTACATGTGAAGAAATGAGCTGTACATGGGGTTCACTGTTGATACACGTTTGTTGTCTTGTCTGGAGGCGTACCAGTCAGTTTATTATTGGATATTAAATATTACAACCACATTTGATATGTTTTAATTCCTATTCCTGATATTTCTTTACCACTTATTTAAAAAAACTTCACTGTTCTAAAAAGTTACCATGTACTCATTACATTTACTGCAGACAAACAGTTCCTGTGGCTTGTTTTTGCTGGATGCTTGTAAAATCTGAGACCGGTTGTTTGAAATTTTGAATCTGATTTAAGACGGCATTCTTCTAAAAATGATCAGAAACCAAACTGGACAGAAAATATGTGTAAAGGTACCTGATTCCCACAGAAAAACCTGAAACTACGGGTACTTCAGAAAACTTCCAAAGCCAAATAGAAAGCTATTGTAGTGATTTTTATTATTTTAAAAGATATTTGAATCACAGTTATTTACAAAAACAAGGTATTGACACATGCACTGAACTAAAAACATACTAATACTTATTACTACAATTATTTTATAATCCTTACTACCACAAAAGTTTTTTTTTAATGCTATTATTACTGAATATTACAACATGAGATTATACCATAGTGATCATACAGGTAAATACTGGTACCTAAGGCACTGAATTGATGATTTTTAACTCATAAATACAATTTTTTGATAAGTTCTTTCATAATAAAGGTTATGAGGTCAGATTTAACACAGGGATAATGGGATAAACTGATCAATCTTATTGTTCTCGTATGGAATACTCGTTTATTATTTTTTCTATTTTTGTCTAGCACTTAAAAATTAGAAATAATAAAAAAATATCACATTGAGACATAAACTTAATTCTGTGGCTCTTTACAAAAACATATTTAGTCAGAGAGGTGGTAAAATGTCTGTTTCAGACCCCTGATCAAGATTATTTTATTTATTTTGAGGAATCGATTTCCTGGATAAATTTGATGAATTATGTTGAAGCAAACTCGTTTATCTTTATCGCCCTCTACTGGGCAATTCGTGTCATTGCTGACGAATAACCAGAAACACGGCCAATAAGAACGTGTCATTTTGGGTCACGTGACCTCACAGCCGACGAGGAGAAGCACAAAACGGCAACAACAAACATGGAGGCGTCTCCGTGTCGCTTCGCCTCGGAGAGGCACTGGACGGAGGAGAAAGAGAGAGCGCTCATTGCGTTCTTCTCCAGTAAGTCCGACATGTCTTCTCTAACGTTTTCCGTACATGTTGAAACTATTGCCGTCAGCGTTTGTCGTCGACGTGTTTCTGTAAGCGGCAACGTTTTGGGGCAACCATTGCTGGACGAGGCTTCTAGCGGTTTGTAGCAACAAGCGACAGAGTAACATAACAGCAATGGCGACGGGCAACTGGACTTGAGTTAGCTTATTTTACCAAAACGCGACAAAAATACCTGAAAAGTTAATTCTTCGAGTGGTTCTTAAACTTTTCCCCTCAATGTGTTTAGTTTAAATCAATTTTTAAATAATTTAAAATTAAAAATGTCAGGAAGAGAAAAAATTCCAAAATATTAAGAATAAAATTTTTTAGCTAATAGCCTAAACGTTCACCAAAATGTTTGGTATTTATTTTAGTTGTAACATACATGTCAATATTCAGAGAAACAAAACAAATGAATAAAGTTTTTTTTTAAATCCAACTTTCAAATGTTTTGGTGTTTTATCAGAAATCTTCCCAGGACATTTCAGCTGGTATACCCAGAGGTCAGGGGTCAATGCTCATTGACCTAAGCCTCTGACAGGTGCTCGCTTAAATACATGGGAAGTGTAGGTTTTAACCATGGAGGGTTCACTTTCCTCTGCTTATCCGGGTCATGGGGGGCAGCATCCCAAGTAGGGAATCCCAGACCGCCCTCTTCCCAGCACCTCCACTGGAACCCCCAGGCATTCCCCGGCCAGCCTGAAGGTGTACTTCCTCCAGGTTGTCCTGTGTCGACCCTGGGGCCTCCTGCCAGCAGGATATGCCCAAAACACCCCCCAGGGAGACGTCCAGGAGGCGTCCTGACCAGATGGAGGAGCAGCGGTTCTACTTGAGTTCTACTTAATTTCTGGCTCAGCTTTACTGAGACTGGTTCAGCGTCCGCATCACTGCAGCCCCATCAGGGACTATTAAATTGACATTTTTCTGTAGTTTTTCTTGATTTTTTAAAAATGTATTATTCATTTTTTAATGTTTTTTTATATATGTTTGTAGTTTGTTTTTTTACTTTTTAAAAACCTTTGTTAACAAAACATTTGTGTAAAAGATCCAAATTTTAGTCATGATCTCTCCCCTTTGTGTTTAGCTTTGTCCTCTGCTCCTCCTCCTGTCTCCCTTGCCACTCCTCCACAGGTGTTCCTCATTCAGCTTCACTTACTCAGCTGCTCCTCGGCCCTCTGATTACCTGCCCAGGTGTATATATGCCAGCTCTCCCTGTCAGATCCTTCTGTTCATGTTGTCCTACTCCTGTAGTCCTGTGTCTACTCTCCCAGTACCCCCCTAGTTTTTGTAGTTCAGATTTAGTTTTGGGGTTGTTGCTGAAAGGTCAGCCTTTTGTGATCACATTAAAGTTTTTTTTTAGTTCCGTTCCTCTCTCCTAGCCTCAAAATTATTTTATCGGAAAAGGGCACGAAACAATTTCCCTAAAAGTTAAGAAAATGTAATTAACCACGCTGAAGTGAGACCAGAACCAGGATCAGTGGCTCCAGCTGAGGTAGGTCTGGTTGTTATGGTTACCTTGAGATCTTCTGCCATGCTGACGCATTTTATCATCCCATCAGTTCTATGACTGACCCACATATTTTAGTCTTTAGCAGCTAATAGTAATTGTTTATACAATTATAAAATCAAAAGTTATTTTAAAACTCCACAATGTGCAAGTGATCAAATACAAATATGGTAATTTGCCCTATAAAGGGTTAAAAGGTCATCACAACAAGACTTATCTTTTTTTAATGACCAAGTCCGGCTTTTTGCAAGGATTCTCTTAAAAGAAGATGGCGGCAGGAATTAAATGTGTAAAGTTTCATCTGAACAAACCACAAGCTATCTGGAACGCTGCCCTTTGGACCAACAAGACCAAAGTAGAAACATCGACCCACAATGCACTGCATAAACGGCCACCAGCTGGTGGTGGATGGAAGGTGGTTTGCCGGGTCATGAAACAGGACTTTTAACCTTCACCAGAATACTCCCAGCTTGTGGTACTTTAAGCTATAATAATACTCTTGACTGGTACAAAATGGTGAGAAGTTCCAGACTTCTTGGCTGTAAGTACACAGTCATGTAAATGGGTTGTGTTTGTTCTCCAGAGCACAGCTGTTTGTGGAACCACAAGTCCGAGAACTACAAGAACCGCCAGCTCCGATGGAAAACCCTGGAACACCTGAGGATCCTCCTGTCGTCTCAGCCTCCTCCTGCTCCTTTTACAGGTGTTTGTCTTTAACTATGAGGGATATTTGGGTCATTATGAAGAGGACCACACCCATTGATTAGACTTAAAACTTTTATTTTGTCCATTTTTATAACATGTTTATTATTTCTACACTTTGAAAGTCAGATTTTACACTTTTTCTTTAGTGGAAAAATCTGTTTGTTTTTTCTAGTTGAAGATATCAAGAACAAGTTCAAGAACCTGCGCACGACCTTCCAGCGCCAGTCCAAACTGGTTCGAGCGAGTAAAGCGAGCAGCTCTGACCCGTTCGTGCCTCAGTGGAAACACTACCAGCAGCTGATGTTCCTGCAGGACTGCTGGGATCAGGACCACGTCCTCGAAGAGCCGCCGCTGGCCGATCCACCAGAGGAGAACAAGCCCACCCTGACCCCCACGGGACTCATCTCCTTCCTCCCCTCCCTGTCCACCTCCTCCACCATGGCCGCCGCCTCCTGTGTCCCCTCCAACATCTTGGTGAAAAGTTACTGGACTGAGGACAGAGAGTGTGCACTGATATCTTTCTACGCAGGTGAATTGGAGCTTAATGTTTTTTTTGAATGTTTCTTGGTTTCTGAGGGGTTTTAACAGGTTTTTGTGTTTGTGGGCGAAGAGCACAGCTGTTTATGGAGCAAGAAGTCTGAAAACCACAACAACCGTCAGCTCAGACAGAAGCTTCTGGAGTCGCTGAGGAGTCGGCTGTCTGACCATTTAGTGTCTTTCTCTGGTAAATATCACTGCTGTGCTTGTTGCTTCAGTCTCTGCTCCGTTCTGTTGAAAACGACATTTTTTTTTAGTGTTGAGCTCAGAGGTAACTGGCTTCTATCATGTGGAGACTCTTCACCTAAATGGTATCTTTTTATAATTTTTTAATCTCATTCTACTCATCCAGCTACAAAGTCTTTAATAAACTCACGTCTAACCCTAACCTAACCCTGGAAGATGAAGCTGTTTAGGAAAAGTTGTTGTCCCCAATTCATAGATGTTGTTCTGCTGTAAGCATTTAACCTGCAGCTGATCTCCTCAGCTCACTGGAAACGAGGAGAAACCAGAAGTAGTTCCTTATTTATGGTGTTTGTTTCAGCTGAACGACCAAATAACTCCACTACTGTACCTGTGGTATCACTCCGCCTCATCAGCCCTGGTACTTTCCTTAAACCAGATGGTTAAAACGACTGATTACGACAGTGAAGTGCTGTTTTCTGGAGATGCAGATCTTTGTTAATTAGAATATAGTACGACCAATCAGACCGTGTGATACAGCAGCAGTGGAGGAATATGTACAATAGTGTAGCGATTTGGTCGAAACAAATGATCTCATACTAAATTGTAGAAGTTTACAAACTGGTAATATAGTTTTCTAATGCATTAGTATGACTTTGTTGAGCAAGAGTTGTTTTAAACCCTCAAAAATGAGCCAGTCAGAGGAATACTTCCTGTTTACCATACTGTACTATACCAGTTTAAACACCCACAAGACCAGAGTGCTGTACATGAAATGGATGAATCAAATGCAACAAGTCAAATAGTGAAATCAACAGGCGATAAATAAAACAAATCCGTGTACGGTTCGTTCTTTGGTTTTCCGTTTCAAAATAAAATCAGAAACAACAATAAATAAACCGCATAGTTTTTGGTTTTTCAGTTTTTGAAAGCCAAAAGTAAAAACGTAATATTTAACAAAGACAAAAACCACAGTGATGGATTTTTACCTTTTTTTCTTTTTTAACCTAAAATGCAAAATCCAGTAATTGTTTTAATTTGTTTCGACACCGGAAGTCGAATTGTTTTTGAGCTAAAGCGCGAAAACGTTGCAACAACGTCTGTTTACACTGGAGCCCTTCACAAACTTGATACGAGCTCTTTGAAGATGTCAAACCCCCCCCCACGCTGAAATCAGCGATGCTTCACGCCGCCATGGAGCTCCACATCACTCTATATGAGTGTCAGAAGGTTCTGCATGGAGAACAATTTGAGAAGACGCAACTCTCAGTGCGTCAACTCCCTCTGAATAACACCAACATGTCCATGTCTTCGCCGTATTCTGAGTGGATGTGCGTTTTTTGTTTGTTTTTTTATTGAACAGGTCGTTTCATTACAACCATAAATCTCAACAATCAAATCAAATTGTCATAAAATACATGGTTGGAAATGTACATCCAACTTTTTGTCATGAAAAACAACAAAAGAACAATAAATCAAAGCACACAAAACAAAGAGGAAGGGTCTGTCTATTCAGTCAAAGAAAACTTGAAAAACTCATTGTTTTATCAATTTTTTGATTAAATTTAAGATTTTTAATAGAGACAACATTTTTAGATCAGATTCTCTAAAGGTGTAAAAGCGAGTTTTCCGTCCCGTTTCATTTTGTGAATATAGTATTTTGCTCAAATTAAAAGTTAGAAGAAACATTTCTTCAGAAGTGAGTTTTTAAAAATAAGACGTATTTGAAGCTTTGATACATTTTTGCCAATTTTTCTAAAAAGAAAACTTTGTAAATCAGACCAAAATATAGCTAGGCTACCTTTGAACAATCCACAAACACATGTTCAATACTTTCACATCACACTGACTAAAACCAGTGCATGTGCGAAAAGAAGTCAAGTCTCCACGAGTTCCGACTGTCACCGGATGACTTCTGGTTCAAGGAAGAGGGAACAGAGATGTTTTTGTTTTAACCTGCAAATTGTCTTTAAATTGTTAAATTAAATTGTTTTAAAACAAAAAATAAAATGAAATGATTTTTTTTTTTCTGATTTTATTTTGAAACGGAAAAACCAAAGAAGGAACCGTACACGGATTAAAATGGCTCTGTATTAGAACAGTAATCTCTAGTTTTAGATAAAACAGGATTGTGACTGACATGATCACATCAGACACTGTTTATTAATAATGAAGCCAGCTGTCCTTTAATACTTATCCTGCACAAAAGTCCATAAAAACCTGACCCGTGATTCTGTATCACAGCAGCCCTAGAGCCCTAAAATGGACATGATGTTTTAACTTGAACACAGAACTGCACTAAAAGGGCTGAAGTGTCCCTGTGAGGCAGGAAGACTCCAGAGCATCAGCAGAGCTGGACCTCTGAAGTGAAGCTGTGTTTGATTACTGCTGTCTGATATTTATCTGTTTCTCTTCATCAGTCTGTCTAAAGAGACTTGTGTTGCTGTTTTACAGTCGACGACATAAAGTGCAAGTTTAAGAACCTCCGGACCGTTTTTAACCGTGAACATAAGTCGATGCAGGCCAGCAGGGTTTTGGACAAACCCTACGTGTCCAGGTGGAAGCACTACCACCACCTGCTCTTCCTCTGCGAGTCCGGGGATGAAGACGAGTCTCCCGACGACCTGCAGGTCCTGATGATGAACGAAGCCAAAGACCTGGAGAACGGAACCCCAGCGTCCTCCTCCTCCTCCACCCTGAGCAGCTTCTCCTCCAGCTCCAGTCAGACCAACAACAACACGTTGGTTCTGTCCCGCTCCAGTCAGAGCGAGAGTCAAACCAGAGCTAGCGCCGGGTACCAGATCCTCCTCCCCACAGCTCCGGATCATCTCAAACCCAGCAGCCAGTCGGTGGTCTCCACACTGCCAGCCTCTCCGTCCAGACCTCTGCCTGACAGAAACTCTAATGGAAGCCCGTCTCTTCTCACGGCGTCCTGTTTGGTTCGGCCCGACGTCAGACTGACTCCTGACTCTCGCTGCCTCTGGAGCGAGGCCAAAGTTCAGCAGCTCATCTCGTTTTACTCCGGTAGGTCTGAAGCGATGAGGAGGACTTACAGGAGCTTCTGTGGTTTGTCTGCAGTAAAACCAGAACCTTCACATTCAGAACTCCTGGCTCAAACGTCCTGATAGACTTTTAATTAAAAATGTACGACAAAGTCTGGCTGTTTTCTGTTCATGTGAGTTTAAAGTTTTCTCTTTAATCACAGAACACAGCTGTTTGTGGAACCACAGGATGGACAGCTACAGGAACCGTGTGTTGAGACAGAGTCTGCTGGAGAGGCTGAGCGGCCTCCTGTCGGAACACGAGCCCGTCCCGTTCTCAGGTACCTAGGACGGCTTTGGGTCCGTCTCAGGAAGTTTTCAGCCACAGTCCCACCAGGCTGTTTGCTGGTGACCTGCTGGAAATGTGTTGGTTCTCATTTGGAATATGTCGTTTTTATGAGATGTTTGAGACAGTTGTACACATTCTGTTAGTTCTGTGAGACGCTGGATTTGTTTTTGTAGCTAACAGGTTCATGTTTTTGTTCTAGTGGAGGACATCAAGACGAAGTTCAGGAACCTGCGGACCATCTTCCAACGTGAACACAAGGCGGTGAGCTCCAACAGAACCTGTGGTTCTGAGGACTTCTACCTTCCGAAGTGGAAACACTACCACGACCTGATGTTCCTCTGTGACTCCTGCGATGAAGATGAGCGGCCTGAAGAGTCTGGCCTCCTGCGCTTCGACAGCCCCTCCCCTTCTCTGCTCTACTCCTCCACCAATCAGACTGCTCCTAATCTGACCATAACCAGGATGAGCCTGGAAGCCCCGCCCTCACCAACTCCTTCAGATTCCCAGCTCCGCTCCCCCTCCATGTCCTCCTCCTCCACGCCCTCGCCCTCCACGCCCTCCTCTCACGTGGACAGCAGAGCATCGGGCCATAAGCGAGCGGGCGCCCAGCTGTGTGCGTCCACCAGCGAGCCGATGAAGAACCGAACGGAGTCGCCTCACGCCGGCTTCCTGAAGTACGTGGAGGAGTGTCTGAACGAGACCCCGCCTGACAAAGTCAAGAAACTCAAGAAGACGATCATCGAGCTGATTCATAGTGTGGCAGATTAGAGTCTACCAACTCCGATCAGACTTTATTATTTAATGAAAGCCAAACGCACGAGTTCAGTCTGCTCCTTTACATTTTACCCCTTAAAACCTCAGTCACCCTCATCCGCTGCTGCTGCTGAAGATGTAAGTAAACTGTTCGTTTATCACGTAGCTCCACTAACTTCCTCAGACGGCTCCGTTTTCTGCTCTTCCTACAGATGAAGATCCCCGCAGGACGTCGGTCGATCCGATGGAGCTGCCGCTTTCTGCTCTGTAAGTATCATTCACTCTGAGGCGTCTCGGTATCATTAGTCTTCTAAGGTCCAGTCTCTGAAATCCCAGTGGCTCTGACATCAGCTGGTTTTGTCAGAAATATTAAATTCCTGTCAGTGAGCCCTGTGTGCACTGAGAGTAAACCATGTAGCTGCTGCTGTTTACATACCCACAGGAGTCCCTGTAAGGACCTGATGTGAAAGTGACCCTGGAAAGGTTTATAAAATAGTCGCATGAATCACAATAAAACGCCTCAGAGCAGACGTTAGCTCATTAGTCCTGAAGGACGTAAACTCTGTAGAGACGCCGATCAGGACAGATGGGAATGATTAAACTTTTACACAAACACTTCAAAAAGACCAAGAAATCCATTTAGTCTTCCTGAGTTTCACTCTTTTGTCACCAGACGACGTTTTTGTTTAGTTGTATGGAGAGAAAACAGCGTATAAACTGTTGTTTATTTATCATTGTTGTTGTGTAACCTGCTCCTGTGATGTCATCAGTCTCTCAGCTGTAAACTTATTCCCTTATAATGTTTATCATGTTCTCTGTTTGACGTTTGTTTTGGTCACATTCATGTATTTGATGCAGTTTTGTACAAACATGTTTGATTTGCACAGTTTTTGATGTTTTTTGCACAAACGTTTAAAACTTTGACTCGGTGCCTTATCATTAACCATGAATGTGTTTAATAAACGAAATGTTTCTTTATAAAAGTTTTGTTCCTTCAGTGACTTTTAAAGTCATGAGGGTATCTGCAGGTCCTTAAAAAGCCTTAAAAGGTCGTAAATTTGTATTTCCAAAATGAAGGCCTTAAATATCATTAACAATGATAAATAATCCTTAAATTCAGTGTCCAAAGGTCTTAAATTTCTAGGGCCCTATGATTTCTGGGTTACGAAGATCTGAAACTCAGCAGTACACCAGACTCCAAGGGTCTAGAAGGGTCTAGGTCACTAAGAATGTTATTATCTCGTTAATTCAGTAAAAAGGAGCTTTTAAAAATTATTTTCAGGTGAATGCAATACACTTCGGTAAGATATAATGCAGATCAATTATCTTGATGTTTATTTTTTGTACTTTCACTTCCAATAAAGGTTTAGTCAGAACTATTTGTAAGGTGGTCACATGCCCTTTCCCATTCCGTGAATGTAAGGTCTTAAATTTGATCAAAGTTGCCTTAAAACAGGTCTTAAAGTCTTAAATTTGGCTTCCTTGAACCTGCAGATACTTTTAAATATAGAAACTTTTGATATTTTCTTTCCACTAGATGGCAGTGAAAGCAAACAGAAGGTTTTCCTTTTCTGATGCTTTTTTTTTTCTGTTTGTATAAATGAATGTTATTAATAATGAGTCTGTTGGTATTTTATTGATTTGTTTTGGTTGTTTGTTATTGTCCCTGGTTGACTCAGGAAACTCGGCTCAAACCTCTGGGATGCTGCCAGGTCCTGTACCGTTTTCTTACTGATCTGTTGGCCGCAGTGTGAACGTTACTTCTGAGAACATTCATTTTCTACCACTTCTCTGAGGTCAGTGTAGCAGGTTGAAGATAAACCTCACTGGTCCGTGTCACTCCAGCTTCTCATGGGTGAACCCAGACCAGAGGGAACTCTGAGTCGACCTGATCTCAGACGCTGAACCTGGTCATCCTACGGAGGAAGATCTCAGCTGCTCAGATACAAGAGCTTGTTTTAGTTGTGATGGTTGGAATGTAGATGGACCAGGAAATGTGGAGCTTTGTCTTTCATCTCAGCTGCTGGATGGACTGAAGCTCTCAAACGAAGCACCGATCCGTCCTGATTGGTCCACCTCTCTCTCCATCCTGTCATCGCTCAGGGACAAGAATACAAAATGCATAAACTAGTAGTGAATTTGCTGATGCAGAAAGTAGAGTGGGTTTAAAGAAAACCTAAATAACAGTTCTATAAAGATCCCCACGTTCACACACCCTTTTTCAGCTCCCACTCAAGCTAACTGGTCCTTAACTGAGCTATAAGTACCAGCAGGAAGTGGTCATGTAGTTCACCTACAACACAAAGTTCAGGAGCATCGTTGTACGGACTTCAGGATTCGTGCATTTTTGTCAAAATTCTAAAAACTACATAAACAAGGACAGAAATCTATAAAGCATCAGCCCTTTTCAGATTTCCACACATTAGGAGAAGATGGGTCAAAGAGTTTGAAGGTCTCGTCTCAGAAACTGAACCTAAAGGGACCATCTAGCTACAGCGCCATAAAGGCCAACTAGATTAGTAGAAATTCAGGATTTCTCCACCATATAAACCTTGATTAATCCCAGACTACACAATCGGTTCATTTTGAGTAAGCCCAACATTCCTAAAGGCAGCCGAGGAGAAACCTCAGGGACCATTCTGCCTGAATCTACCATGTAGGTCAGACCTTAGTGGGAACCCAGGCAGAAATGGTGCTCAGAGTAAAGAAGTACTGGGTAAAAAGTGTTCCAGGTGGCGTAGTGAAACGACCACGGACAGGTTCCTGTGGTCTAAAAGGACTTTAAGCTCCTTATTTTTTTGAAGACATTTCTTTTGACTTAATTTAGGAACTGTCCAGTTGTAGTCCATGGAACCTCTCTCGTTTGGTCTTTATTTTTTAGGATCTTCTCAGATGGGTAGAACCATCTGTGTGACCAGCTATTGGTTAATAAAATGACGAAGACTTGTTGTAACGTTCTGTACCTCCAACAGGTCTTCTAGTCTGTAGACGTCTGGAGGTGGTCTTCTAGCCTCTCCCTTGCTGGTCAGTAATCATCTTTCTAATCTGAGACTCTGCAGCTTCCTGTGTTCACACCTGTTTGATTAGTTTATATCAATCAGTTGAACCACAGTTCAGAGACAGTCATTAGTTGATTTTCTATCTTTTTTTTTTTGGTTTGTCAAGTTATTTCAGTGGCCAGTTTTTTTTTTTTTTTAATTATTCCTTATTTAACAGGATACCAACAGTTTTATCCTCTCTAAGTCCAAATTGGTTAATCGAGCATACAAGTTAAAGCCAAGTATTTAAAAATTCAACATTTTAAAATGTTGGCCATATAAAATAAATCTAAAAATAAAGCAACAGAATTCAGCAGAAAAGTTGAGCGATTTCTTTTCGTACATCAACCTGTTGGTGGTTGGGTCCTCAAGTGGAACCGAGTCATTAAAAGTCTCGTTAGAACTTTTAAAACTCTTTTAGTTTAGTTTCTGATTCATAACAGCAAAGACTTCTGGTTGAACTAAAACTCAAAGCTAACTAAAACGGCCATAATAAAAACAGCTTTAACTGTTGGTTTGACTTTACATCTATTATTATAGGGATATACCGATACTGGTATATCTATACGAGACCGATATCGGCCCGATACCGGTATTGGACCGATATCGGTATCGGCCAGATACCGGTATTGGACCGATATCGGTATCGGCCAGATACCGGTATCGGTTAAAGTTACCCGATACCAGTGGCTTCACTGTCTGTAACTTGTGATTTCTGTTGTAGTTTCCTATAGTGAACACTAGGGGGAGCTATTGAGCTAAAGAGGAACAGTGTGGGTTGAGAGCTGGAGATGGTGCCAAATAGTTCATTTTATTTGGTTAAAATGTGAAAAACTGCAATAATTTCACTGTGAAATCACAGAAAATGGTTATTTTTCACCTTATATTTTAGTTTTGTGATAATTTTTATGAATATATATATATATTTTTATCTCAGTTATTTGTTGTAAAAAGAGAAGAAAAAAATAAAACCTGTTTTCCGATTTGTTGCAGTTTTTTGTGTGGTAGAAGTATTGGTACTCGGTATCGGCGAGTACTAGTATCGGATCAGTTTTGAAAAAAAGTGGTATCGGAACATCCCTAATCAATTATAGTCAAATATTCTGATCACTTCTAGACCCACAGTGAGGCCCTGATCCAGGTTTGGGGACTATTTTTAAAGGTTCGGATTGACTCTGGTTCTGAATGTAGAGGATCAACACTTTATTTTTACTTCTCTAAACTCTCCCTGCTCCTGAACCAAACTTAGCCTTTTTCATTCCTCCCTTCCCGTCTCTCTCCCTCTTTCCTTCACTCCTCCTCTTTCTCTCCGTCTCTTTTCTCTTTGCTCAGCGAGTCGCAGTAAATCCTTTTGTGATGCTAAACTGATTTTCGGAAGGGACGAGGGAGGCAGACTCCGAAGGCACAAGGGTTTCACGTTTCAGTTCCAGCAGGTCTCCTCTCCCCTCGGATCCACCTTAAAACTCTTAAAGCGAGTCCGGACTTTGGGTCAGAAGTCGGATGATCCGCCGCTTCTCTGCGCGTCAGGAATGCACTTTGCAGGAAAGGCGCACAAGTCGTTTCCTCAACTCCTCCAGCGCTGTCGCTCCTCACCGAGGAGTTCTCCAGGAGCGAGGAGGACCATGACTTCCTGAAGGATTTGTCGATCGCTTCGGGTTGGTTTTGAGCCGGGAGGAGCGGAGAGAGGAGCCCGGAGAGAGCGCTCCCTCCGCGGCCGGGCATGGAGAGCCGAGGCCGGGCAGGAGGAGAGGGAGGCGGCTGGGTGCTGGTGGAGGCCCGGCTGCAGGGAGGAGCTCCGTGGGGGTTCACCCTGCAGGGGGGCCTGGAGCGTGGAGAGCCGCTCATCATCTCCAAGGTGGGTGACGGGAGGCAGGATTTAAAAATATGATCAACTCAATATTTATAAAGTTTCATACTGGAGGGAAATTAGGAGTTTTTGTAGTTGTAGCTGGACAGGAAGGATCTTCTGTAGCAGATCTGGAGGAACATCTGGTCTGATTCATCCTGGATTAATCCACCTCCTTTGCTTCTTCTGCTCCTCTTAAAATCTCCATCTGCTCCTGTTGTGTGAGAGATGGACAGAGTGATCCTAGTGTTCCTGTAAACATGATGCTGGGTTCTCATCAGAGCTCCATCCTGTTCAGATCTGTTCCCCAGGCGACCATTTAAACTTCCTCCACCTTCTTCCTGCTCCACATCCACTCACCTCTTTAACTCGTCAGGGTTTTGGATAGCATTTGTGCTTTTGAGATGCCAGTTAGCTGTGATTCCTCATGTAAACAAGTCTTGTTGCTATGGTTACAAATCATAAGTGGCCAGCAAAAATCCTCCAAGCAGCACCAGCATTCAAACCAGAACACATAAACCACTCGGAAATCAAACCTTTTAACACTTTAATTTTCTTTGCACTTTAAAGGAATCCCTCACCCATTTTCACTCCCCATGAGTAGCTTCCTGAACAGCCTCAGTTCAGAGAAACAGGGTTCTATAATCAGATATTTTATAAACCTTTACACTGTCCATGTCACACTCACTGATGACATGACGAGTGATCAGCTGGTGATCAGTCAGTCATTCTTCAACACGATTGGCTGATCTGAACCTCAGAAATCCAATTTATTTTTCTATCAGTGAACACTAGAGTTGGGCGATCAGACGAATGTATCGACCGTCGGCGATGGGCTCAGCCAATCGCCTCCCATTTTTCAAGAACGATTTATTTGTCCCACTATAAATTAATTTCTTAATTATTAACGTTTGGTTGAAGTCAAAGGACGCAGCCCATGTAAAAATAATAAATAATGCTCTTTTTAAACGTTACACGCAAACTCCTCCCAGCTGCAAGCAGCCACTTCCTCTTTTTTCCTCCTCCTCCCCCGAGAGCTGGCGGAGCAGCGGTGTTTCCTCAGTCCGTAGCAGACAGACAGAGAACGGCAGCAGCTTGTGTTCAGAAAATAAACGTATCTAAATAATATCTATGGTGTGGTGGGGAGGAAACCATCAGAGACTGGCTTTGTTCCAGTTAAACCGTGTTTACGCGTCGCTACCGGTGCTAGGAATATTTAGCGAGTCATAACACCGATCTGGTGTTCAACTGTCTTCAGCTAAGTCTGATAAACGACAAAAACAACATGAAACTAAAACTGAAATACCAATAAAAACCCCTTCAGTGAACGTCGCTTCCATAAAATAAATCTCCGCTGCAGTTTGAAGTTTTTTTGAGCGATTTTGGTGACGGAGCAGCAGCAGCTAGCTGCTAGCTCTGTGTTAGCTTAGTTAGCACACAGCAGAAGGGTAAACACTCCATGTCGGAGCTCTTTGCTGCCACTAGACGTCTGTTTAAAGACAAAGTAGCCTCAAACAGGCGACGCTGTGTTTTTTTACAACTATTTCCTCAATTTTGGGACGTCTGAGTTCTAATTTGGTAAATCCATTAGTCTGTGTTTACATTGCTCCGCCCGCAAATATGTCAACATGTCACCTGCGCGAATAAATCGCCCATCGTCGATTTTTGGACTGACGATGGACGATTGGAAAAACGTTACACATCGCCCAACCCTAGTGAACACACCACCAGGTACTAAAAAATCTCCCAATCCTTAAATTTGAATGGACCACTAAACCGGTCCAGACTGCCTGGATGTGGCGGTGACGCTCAGAACCATCAGCTCCTACGGTTTGGTGATGTAGAACATGACCACTAATGATGTCCTGGTTTTATTTACATGCTAATCACCAGCTGGTGTTGGTTGTGGAGGTTATTCTGGGATGGAAGCCAAACGGTTGTAAAATAGGACAGGAATTTAAATAATGTGTTTTCTGAGTACAATCCTGCTCTTATGTTGTTCTTCACTTTGTTCAGCGTTAGCACGGTCTGCAGTGTTTGACCTGGTTATTTCTCTGCCTTTCTTTTGATTTTGTTTCAGGTTTTTTGGTTTTGTTTTAACTACAACGAGCTTCAGAAGGAAAGTCAACCGTTTTAGTTTGGATGGGATGTCGTTTTGGAGACAGAGCTTTAAAACTCAGTCGCTAACTCTTCCTCTGTTATTGTAACAGCTTGAGTGTGAAAATGAACTCCTTCACAGGAAGGATTTCAAGTCGGTGACCTGTTTTTTTTTGTTTGTTTATCATCAGTGCCGAACATTTCCTGACATTCTTAGATCCTGTTTAAGGTCTCAGGTCTACAGAGCGCTGCATGGGGTTAAATATGAAAATGAGGAGTGTGATTTTAAAAAGTCATTAAGGAGTTTTACACTGCTTCTATAGCGGTTGGGTACTTCTGAATTAGCATGTTAGCTAAATTAAAACTATATTTGAGTTTCAACATTTAATCAAAACTTTATTTACTTGCATTTAATTTTAAACATTTAGAGTTAACTTTATATTTTTAGGTTTGATTCTAAATATTTAATTTTTTCTGATTTAAATAAAAGATTATATTCAACTTTCTGTATATTTAGATTTTATAGTAAATGTTTAAATGTAAAATTACATTTACATAGACTTTACCTAAATATTTTTAGATTTATTTATTTTAAATATTTGAGTTAAATTTGATAAATTTCGATTTGATTTTAACTTTTTTATAATTAGATTTAATTTTGAACTTTTATATCTGAAATGTTTATATGCAGTTGGTTAATATTTTTAGATTTTACTGTAAATATTTAGATTTATATTTACTTTTACATTTTTATCCAGCTTTTTTTTTTTTTTTTTTCAAATTTATACCTGAATATTTAAATGTAATGTTATATATTTAGATTCAATTCAAATTTTTTGGTTTAACTTTATTTAGATTAAATTTTAGAATTTTAAATATATTTAAAAATATTCTAGATTTGATTTTTAATATTTATCCTTAACATTATTAACTGAAGACGAATAGTGAAATTGTTTTACTTAAGTATATAATTAGATTTAATTTTGAACTTTTATATCTGAAATGTTTATATTCAGTTTGTTAATATTTTTAGATTTTACTGTAAATGTTTATTAACTTTTACATTTTAATCCAACTTTTCTTATTTTTTTTCCAAATTTATACCTAAATATTTAACTGTAATTTCATATATTTAGATTCAATTCAAATGTTTGGGTTTAAATTTATTTAGATTAAATTCTAGAATTTTAAATATATTTTTTAAAAATATTCTAGATTTGATTTTTAATATTTATCCTTAACATTATTAACTGAAGACAAATATTGAAATTGTTTTACTTAAGGGCACCCCATATAGTCACAGCTCTCATTTATCCCTGAATAACTTGTTCGGTTTATACCGTATTTAGCTCTACTTCTCTATTGTATTTTGGTTCTTCTAACTTAATATTTAAAACACAAACAGTTGAAAACATGTAGAACTTTTTTATTCTGGCTGAAACCCCAGAGAGCACAAACTGAGATCAAAACACATCTTTACACCAGTTTTAAGAACTTTTTTTTACCCTCTTTTCAGTTGATTTAAAAGAAAAGCTTCATTCAGATGAGCTGAAAATAGACATTAACTTGGTAAATTTATATTTTATTAGATAATCAGTGAGGCCTGACTGCTGCAGCTGATGATGTCATAGTATCAGAATCTCATGTTGTGGATAATATTCTGCATTTTGTCATCAGGTTATACTTTATTTTCCTGCTCGCTTGTTTTTGTACTTTCTGGTGTTTCCATAAATTAAAGTACTTGGTTCAGGTCCATCATGCTTAGATTAAAGTACTTTGGATTGCTGGCTGTTAAGCTCCACCCACTCTCAGAGCATCAGGTGTTGCCTTCATCATCATCCTGCTGCATTTATCTGACAGAACCTTTTTAAACCAGGAGTAATCTCTTCACATTCCTTTAAAGAGTTTTTAAAAACCAGCCTGGGTGGATTTAGAGCTCGGAGTGTTTTCACTGACAGAGCCGCCGACGGGCTGCGTTCTGAGGATGTTTTCCCAAATCCCAGCTCTGATTGATTAGAGGAGGTGTGTTGTTTCAGTCGTGGTTAGAGCAGGCTGAGCCTCACTGTTTAGATCCTCCATCTGCAGGATAATGCATTTCAGCTGGAATAGTCACACACACACACACACACACACACAGTCGGATATCTCACTGAGTGTTTCTGTAGACCTTATTTGGGAATATTTATTCTTGTAAAAGGCAAACAGAGCTCACACGCGCTCCGTCCTGCAGAACTCAGAGAAAAGGCTTCATCAGATTTTTTACACACAACTCCTAAATCCTCCTGTTGGTCTCAGTTCCTGTGTGGATGAATTTAAAACAGAACCGTCTTTGATTTGTTGGATGTTTTGTCTTCAGCTTTAAGCGTGCGTGCGTGCGTGTGTGTGTGTGTGTGCGCAGTAAAACTCATGCTTTTCCTGAGAAGGAACACATGTTGTAATCCAGAGGAGAATCGAACACGCCCTTCAAGAAATTCTTGGCAGTTGTTTTAACATTCAGGGTGTCCCGGAGGGGTGGGGCTTATTGTTTCAGAACAGATCCCTTCAGTCAGACACTTGATGGGGTTTGACACAGTTAGTAATCCCCATCATGTTTATTTATTCTAATCTGTTTTCTCTCAGGTTCATCTAAAGCTAGATTAAAAGAAAGGATCACGTTAATCATGGGGGCGGGGCAATTAGACTTTTTGTTTCAATGGAAAAAATCTGAAATTTTTACTTGAACTTTTTACCTTCTGAGGAGGAAATGAATGAAGAATCTCCCTTAACTCTTCTGTTGTTAACCCTTTAAAGTAGGGATGTACCGATACCACTTTTTTCAAAACCGATCCGATACAGATACTTAAATCTGAGTACTCGCCGATACCGAGTACCGATACCGATACTTCTACCACACAAAAAAATGCAACAAATTGGAATACAGGTTTTATTTTTTCTTCTCTGCTTTTTACAACAAATAACTGAGTTAGATAAAAATAATAAAATATATTAAAAAATGATCACAAAACTAAAATATAAGGTGAAAACCATTTTCTGTGATTTCACAGTGAAATTATTGCAGTTTTCCACATTTTAACCAAATAAAATGAACTATTTGGCACCATCTCCAGCTCTCAACCCACACTGTTCCTCTTTAGCTCAATAGCTCCCCCTAGTGTTCAATATAGGAAACTACAACAGAAATCACAAGTCACAGACAGTGAAGCCACTGGTATTGGTTCCTGGTATCGGTATCGACCCGATACTGATACCAGTATCGGTATCGGTGCATCCCTACTTTAAAGGGATACTCCACCCAAAAGCTATTTTTTATCTATTGCCATATTCCCCGTAGTTAGATAAGTGGGACGTAGGCGTCTTTGGAGCCGTTGCGTCATGTCCTTGCGGCTTTCAGCGGAGGCTTACAGCTGTTCTTTGTCATAAAGTAGTCCCTAGTCTAAAATAGTACCTGTAATTCCTTCGTGTTACTTTTTATTTTCACTTACAGTCGTTTATTGAGATCACTAGGCAGAATTAGTATCACTACTGAGAGAGTTTAAGGACTTTTTTCTCACAATGCTAGTTGTTACCATTCACGTAGTGTTTTACGCTAAGCTAATGCTAAAGGAGTACTGCTGGATCAGGATAACGACTGGGCTGGTTACTAATTATTTTTGCCCACTGATCTAACCATGAGGAATATGGAAACAGACACACACAAAAAAATCACTTTTGGGTGTAGTGTCCCTTTAACGGGCGCTCACTAAAACACCTGGAAACTTGATGAACCACTGAGGGATGTTGGGGGCTGTTTCAAATTAATTGTTTAGATTTTTTTTAAATTTCTTACTTTTTAAACATGGAAAACAAATATATTTGAAAAAGTTTCTCAGGTAAAACTTTTGGTGACTTCAGATGAAGTCTCTGTAGGTTGATCATTTTGATTTTCAACCATCGATGTGGCATTTTGTTTTTAGCAGTGTATATCAGTATATATATATATATATGTGTGTGTGAGTATCTATCGAGGTATTAAATCTGACTGAAGGATCAGAACCGTAAATCCAGTCCGATCAGGTGACTTGAACCATTTAGTAAGTTCTGTTATCTCCCTCTGAACAAGACAACAAGACAGCGTGACCTTCATGTGGACTCGGCCTGATGATAACCAGCCGGTCCGACGTTCTGACAGGCTGTTGAAGGCATCACCGTCAGCAGCGATACGGCAGCAGGTCACGCTGATACCAGCAGAACCAGTCTGGTGTTTCAGAGCGTCGGATGATTTACCATCACCTCAGACAGAACGTAGGAGAGATCAGGAACAAAACGGGTACATTTCTCCTCCCTCCTGGGTTCACGGCTCCTCCTGGTTCTGGTTCTGGTCCAGTCCTGGTAAGACCTCCTT
Organism: Callopanchax toddi; assembly: GCA_006937965.1. Lineage (NCBI taxonomy): Eukaryota > Metazoa > Chordata > Actinopteri > Cyprinodontiformes > Nothobranchiidae > Callopanchax > Callopanchax toddi. The sequence goes on along the minus strand of SSNR01000226.1, from coordinate 534,459 downwards.
AAGCTCTAACATCTCAGGATAAAGAAGCCTCCTGGTTCTCATCACAGCTCTAAATAAACATTTAACAGAAGCTTAACCAGCAGCAGCTAATCAAAGGAACTGATAACTGATCATCAGTAGCTGTGAGCTCCTCTTGATCATCCTGTTCCGTCTACTGGATCTTGTTTTTACAGTCGATCAGGTCTCCAGAGGATCTGTGATCCTAGATGTTTCTTTCAAGAGTTTTTGGCCAGTGTTACATTGAGTTATTTCTGTCCCTGTCAGTAATGATGTTAGTAATCACTAAACCTGTCAGTTATAAAGACAATCTTGGAGTCTTTTTCTGGTTTTATGGGAAATATGTTGAGTTTATAATTTCTATGGTGTTTTATGGGTTTTAGTTTTCTGTTTTTATCTAAGTTTACTTATCGTTCTAGAGAAGCACTAGAGTGAGGATAGAAACTGATTTCTGGGTTTCAGGGTATCTCTGTTGAAGTTCATCAGGACTGGAGATTCACAGTTTCTGAGGACCGATACAGATTTCTGGTGATATCAGTTTTGGACAATTTATCTCAAAGAACTGCAATTAACAGAAAACGTTTTTCTGTCTTATGTGTAACTTGGAAGTTTTGATCCCGAAAGTGAAGATTTTCACAGGGAACATCTGTTATTGCTTGTGTGATTAAGAGTTTATCCCCCCACCCCCAGTCTGACAAGTCATGAGTTTTGCTCTGGTCAGGACTACTTCCTGTGAATGATGTCACAAGTGGGTGTGGTTCTTCCTGTAGATAACTGATTTAACATCACATCAGAATGACCCAATGTCCCTTCGATGGCAACATTGGAAGGTCTTGTACAGTCTTTTAGCTCTCTGATAGCCTTCTGTTAGCTCTCTGTTAGCTCTGATAGCTCCCTGTTAGCCCATTGTTACCTCTCTGTTAGCCTTCTGTTAGCCCTCTGTTAGCTCTCTGATAGCTCCCTGTTAGCCCATTGTTACCTCTCTGTTAGCCTTCTGTTAGCCCTCTGTTAGCTCTCTGATAGCTCCCTGTTAGCCCATTGTTACCTCTCTGTTAGCCTTCTGTTAGCCCTCTGTTAGCTCTCTGATATCTCCCTGTTAGCCCATTGTTAGCTCTCTGTTAGCCATCTCATCTGTTAGCTCTCTGTTAACTCACTGATAGCTCTCTGTTAGCGTCTGATAGCTCTCTGTTAGCCATCTCATCTGTCAGCTCTCTGTGAGCCCTCTGTTAGTTCTCTGATAGCTCCCTGTTAGCCCATTGTTAGCTCTCTGTTAGCTCACTGATAGCTCTCTGTTAGCCCATTGCTAGCTCTCTGTTAGCTCACTGATAGCTCCCTGTTAGCCCATTGTTAGCTCTCTGTTAGTGCTCTGTTAGCTCACTGATAGCTCTCTGTTAGCGTCTGATAGCTCTCTGTTAGCTATCTCATCTGTTAGCTCTCTGTTAACTCACTGATAGCTCTCTGTTAGCATCTGATAGCTCTCTGTTAGCCATCTCATCTGTTAGCTCTCTGTTAACTCACTGATAGCTCTCTGTTAGCCATCTCATCTGTCAGCTCTCTGTTAGCGTCTGATAGCTCTCTGTTAGCCCTCTGTTAGTTCTCTGATAGCTCCCTGTTAGCCCATTGTTAGCTCTCTGTTAGCTCTCTGTTAGCGTCTGATAGCTCTCTGTTAACTCACTGATAGCTCTCTGTTAGCTCCGCCTATGGGGTTTTTGAATGGGAAAATCCGTGACAGACACAGTCATTAAGAAAAAGAAACAAACAAACGAAGTCACTCACCATTGAGTTGATGAAATCAGGACAAATGGAATCATTCGGCTTGTTTTCACAAGCAGGAAAGAAGGATTCTTTGAATAAATATCCATTTTCTACCCTCCATTAAAAAGAGAGCAAGAACTTCCGGTTTCGGTCTGAGCAACACTCCAGACTCCTGCTGTTGTGCGCATGTCACACAGGGACGCTGAAGACATGCGTACCGAGCGATCTCCTATTTTTTGCACTCAGTGCGCATGCGTCAGGAAAAATTTGCCAGTGCACATGCGTCAGGGGCAAAAATCAATGCGCTATGTTGGGACGGCGTCCCGTCCAGACATGCGCAGTAGAACCCAAAGAAACACGACCTATCGGTCCAGTAAAAAATAGTAAGAAAACCTTTCTAAACTACACCTAAATGCAGATTATACACAGCACTTATTGTATATATAATGGATGGCTCGTTTAGTTTTATTTTTATGTTAGTTTTTATATTTTGTGATCCCTATTTCTCTTCTTCTTCCTCTTGGGACTGGTGGGGCGGCGCCCGAGCGCCCCCTATGGACGGGCCGCCACTGCTTTCAAGACAACATCTATTAAAGATCAAAGTATAAACTTCTGAAGGAAATAATTTAAAATATATATAAAATTTTGGTAATGTGAAAAAAGATCATATTAAACCATCTAGTGCGCCCTGCAGAGGCAGCCCGGATACATCTCCAGGTTGTCGTATTTTTATTGTTTATAGTTTGAAATCCTGTCATTTCCAAGTCTTTTGTTTTTGTTAAATTAAAAGTTGATCACCTTCCTGCTTCTGGATGTTGGTCCGCATTCAGGTCTCCTTCATCACCTCTTTTTCCCACCATGAGGCAGGTGTCTTCTCATAATAGTAGATGTTTGGGAACATCAGGGTATTTTGAGCTAAATCTTTTGAATTTCCAGATTCCTGATGTGACTGAGATGCTGTTAGAGGCTAATCTGATGAGTTGTGCAGTTTGGAGGAAAGAAAAGAAAGATTTTAAAGAAAACACATTTCTTTTGCTTCCATTTTCCATAAGAAACCTGGATGGTGTTTCCTTCAGTTGGGTTGTCTATTTCTGTTGGAGCAGGAAAACAACTAAAACCTTCAGGGTGGTGTCGTTCCATGGACTGGAGTGTTGGTGGTGTTACTACGGGTTTTTTTAATGTGTGTTTGTGTTGCAGGTGGAGGAGGGCGGTAAGGCGGACCGTTTAGAGCGCCCCCTACATGTGGGTGATGAGATTATCGTCATTAACGACGTGGAGCTGAGTGGATACCGACAGGAAGCCATCGCCCTCATCAAAGGATCGTACAAGACTCTGAAGCTCACCGTCCGCAGGTACAGATGATGTGTGTGTGTGTGTTGGTGGGTTTCTGTCTCGAGAGGTGGGGGACACCCTGGACAGGTCCTCCAGTCCATCACACCTCCTTTATATAAGGTTCTTTTCAAGCATCAAGGCTGGATTGCTGTCTTAATGCAAAAATGTTGACAAAATATATAATTTTTAGAAAACCTTTAGCAAGCACTTTAAAGCTGCAGTGCACGATATTCCCCCAGATTCAAGAGAAAGCAAACATTTGAATCAAAACAGGCCGACAGCTGCCTCCCCCTCACCTCGAAGCTCGTTCCAAAGCCACGCCTCCTTGACCTGTGAGCCTCCTCTCAGCTGGAGGAGGAGGAGATGCTGCTGACCTTTAAATCACGTCTCCTCTAGTTAGTCTGTTATTTCAGCACTAGCAGCTCCTCAGTGTTCAGCAGCACATTTAGTGCATGATAAGAGTGATGCACATGATGATTGACAGGTAGAACAATCATTAACTTTGGTCCAAAACACAAGATTAGTAGAGTTTTTAGAAAAACAATATATATCATCACTGTCAGGCAAAAACCTCGTATCTACAAAAATGGACGTTTCAGGAAAGTTAAAAATTTATCCCGACGGTGATGATGTATCATTTTTTCTAAGCTCCAGTTGAATGAATCCTATCACAGTGTATTTAACATGTATGATAAAACATGAATTTAAATCAGACTTCTGTTGAATCAAAGGTCCTGGACTCAACTGGACACCTTAAAGTCTGACTTGTTGGATCTCAGATGAAAATTAGTTTTATCAGTGGTGAAAACTGAGACAGGAGTCAAGAAAGGTCTCCTGGAGGCAGCAGGTTACCAGCAAGTAGCATTCATTCAGTCAAACACAAGATTACACCTGATGATTTCACTCACTCCTCCCCCAGAGCGTCCACTCCTTACAGCTCATGTGAGTCAGTAACAGTGACCTAACACAAACCTCTGTGAGCACAAGGAGGCGATGGTGTGATAACCAAACCCTGACCAGACAGAAAGTCCTCAGAGGATAAAATACCCAGAGAAACCTCATCTTTAAACCATGAGACACTCACTGCAGTTCTCCTCCCAAACAGTAGGAGGCACTGCTGAGACAATAGTACAGCTACGCAGCAGGAAGGGAACTAAAGTACGTCATACTGGAGTCTGGAACTACAACCACAGTACACGAAGACACAGGAACGTAACCTCGAGGGTGAACTGAAAAAACTAAATAAAACAAACGCCCTCTAGTGGCTGACTGCAGTATGCGTCTTAAGCTCCGCCTCTTCATGTAAATGAACGGGATGTTTTCCTGACAACAAAACAAAACATCCCTCAGTTTGTTTTAGGTCTTGACTCCTGTTGATTCGTAGTGTTTTTATGAAGTAGAATTTACTATGATGGTTTGATTCTGGTTCTGTGACTGGTCAGGATTCTGCTGTACGTCCAGTTCGAGGTCCAAACCTCAGGTTGTCTCAGATAAACACAGGTGCTCGTGTTTCCTAAAACCAGTACCTCACTGGGCCGTAACCATTGGAAACGGACTGCTGAAGACGTTCTCGGCCCCCCGTGTGAATCTCAGGGTCTTCCTCTCACGTCACCAGAAATTTGAACTTTTTCAAAAAAGATTTCTGACAGTTTTCTCTAAAATAGTCATGGCAGACATCTGGAATCCTTCTCAGTTTAGTCTCAATGTGCAAAGACAAATTTGGGAGCTGTTAGAGACCAAATGAGAATAAAATGCAAACACGTTTTAGAAAAAAATTCTGAAACGTCACTAAATTGCGACAAAAAAATATCCACAACTCTCACAATTTGTTGCAGCTACGTCAAGACGCTTTCATAAATTAAAGACAGTTGTCTTTAGATATTTATTATATTGCAGCAGAGTTTATTTACTGTCACCATATAGGCTGTTAACAGGTCCTGACCTCGTGTCATATTTCATTTAATGATACAATTATTGTAGCTTAAGCTTTTCGTGCTTTTAAATGATTAATTTCGTGTGTATTTTTAGGATTTAGTCGTCTGTAACATTCCTCACCACGAGGCCCAGGGTCAACAGTCGACTCTCAGGAATTTCATTAAAAAGCATCAAAGTTCACAGCTTTAACTTTCTGCATTCACAGATGAGATGAACCAAGTGATGGTGAGCGATTCATAGTTCAGTCAGAATCACGTTAATCATTAAAGAAACTCAACCAGGTGGGATTCCCCCCAGAGGTTCATCAGAATCCGTTTCCCTGCATTCTGATGACTTCATGGAATAATTCTGTCAAATAAACACGAAGTGGGGGGATGGGCAGAGATGAAGGTCTGATTAGTGACTAATTAAAAACAAACGTGTGCAAAAGTGAAGTCAGGATGCTTTTATCCACTAAATGAGCCGTTTTATAGAAAATCATTTAAAATATCTTAGTTTATACTGAAGTCTTTCACACATTTTACACATTAGAAATGTAGCAGAAGGTCTGATCACATGATGTGAGCGAGCGCTCTGATTGGTTGAAGTACCTCCATCATTAAAGCACCATCCTCTGTCCTCCAGGTAGTTTTAAAAACGGAGACCTCCTCCGTTTGCTCCTCCCGTCTAGTTTTGGCGACTAGATCTTTTAAGAACCGTTGACCTACACTGTAAAAAGAAAAGGTTGAATCAACTTAATTGAATCGCTTCAGTTGGTAACAAGCAAAATTATTAAGTTTGTTTAACTTGACGAATTTAAGTCAAACTCACTCAGATCCTTTAGTTTCTTACAAATTAAAAATTCAAATCCTTCTGACCTAAATTTATGTAAATTCCACTCAAATCTTTAGGTTTTTCCAAATGAAAAACTGAATGATCAAAAAGCACATTATCAATGACTTCGAACTTAAAAGAGACTGGGGCGCCAGAGAAAACTCACACATGCAAGCTGGCCACAGAGCTGGGAAGAGAACCCACAACCTCCTTACTTTATAGGGCAACAGTGCTAACAACATGCACCACCAGGCAGCTCAGTATTTCATGATTTTAAAAATATTATGCAATGAACACTTTTTATACTTCAAAATGTTTTCCTCCTCCTTGAATGGAGTTGAGTATTTATGAATACTTAGTTTTTGTCACTAACCTGTTAGCAGGGCTTAGCTAGTCATAAATATTCAACTCCATTCAGAGAGGAGGAAAATGTTTTAAAGTGTAAAAAAGTCTTTATTGCTTTATTACTTGCATCTGTGCAAAACTGTTAAATTTGTGATATTCTCACAATAAATGTTAAAATGTTCCATCTATGATATGGATTTTAGTTTCTTTTTAGCCAACTTGAAATTCTAATTACAATGAAAGTAAAAACTAAAATAACACGCTAAAACACACATTTAAGATGATTTACATTTAAATAGTTTTTAAGTTCAAAGTCATTGATAATGTGCTTTTTGATCATTCAGTTTTTTCATTTGGAAAAACATAAAAATTTGAGTTGAATTTACATAAATTTCAGTCAGAAGGATTTGACTTTTTGATTCGTACGGAACTAAACGATTTGAGTAAGTTTTGGCTTGAATTTGTCAGGTTTAACCAACTTAATAATTTAAGTTGGATAAACTAATTGAATTACTTGTTACCAACTGAAGCAATTCAATTAAGTTGGTTCAACTTATCTTTTCTTTTAGTGTGAACGTCACTGATTTTACGTTGATTGAACCCAAAAATGTATAAATTGTACTGACTAAACCAAAATAATAGGTCAGATTTAGGTCAATAAGTCCATCACATCAAATAAAGCTCAAATATTCTTTTAAGAGTGAAAATTTCGGTTCATAAACGGAGAAAAAAAAATTGGTTTTAAAAACTATCCTGAGTGTTGTAGACGGGGCCGGCAGGTCGGATAAGGACTGGGAGCCTCCAGCTGATGATCACTGATGTTTAGTGCTGTTCTGAGGTCAGTTTAACAGCGAGACTCTCGTTTGGCCTCGGATTGATGACCCGGGTTTTTCTGCTCATACCTCTAATCATCTAAATTCAGTCTTTTTCAACCTGAATTTAATAACTCACTTCAGGTTCTGATGAAAAAGCGGGATTCAAACCAGTTTGGGAAGATTTGGGTTTGACGGATTCGGAGGAGAAACAGCAGCTTAGAGGATTTTTAGAACCACATGTATGATCTAGTCCTGGTATCAATGTAAGAACCAGCGTCTCTAGTTTAAACGTGACTCGAGAGACTTCCAGTGAGGCCGCTCGGTGTCCCTCAGGGTCCTGCTGGATCCGCTGCCGGGTTCGGGATCCGTTTGGGTTTGGGGTGTGACTGTGAGCAGAGCTGCTGCTGTCACTTTTACTGGAAGACACGCGGGAGGCGAAGCACACCGCAGGACTTTAGACTTTAGAACACACACGCGGTGGCGCAGGTGTAGGAGCACACCTGGCTCTGTGGGAGGGCGGGGCTACAGGAGGAGCAGCTGTTGGTCTGATCTGCTTCCTGATGGAGAACCGAGACGTCGACTGGACTCAGGTTGTTGTTTCTGTTTGTTTGTGGACACGTTGAGCTGCTGTGTGTGTGTGTGTTTGCGTGTTTGCATGTTTGCACCACAGTCACTTTTGCACTACTGTTTTCACGTGGGTGGATTTTAAAGCCCTGGATGCTCCAGATTCTGTCGTTCCTTCGTTCTCCTCTCTGATCCAGTCAGTTCATCAGGACGATCTCACTGATGGATAAAAACTGAGCTGCCTGGATTTATGTTTTTAACAGAAGTGCTTCTGATCAGCTGCTGGGATGAGGATTTATCTTCTGTCTTCACAGGATGTTTAAGAAGCTGGTGGCCTTATGAATAATTTAAATCAAAATCTTAACAAATGTCAGAACTCCAGAGCATTTTTCCTCTCACAATCGATAGAACGTTGTCCTTCCAGAACCAGTGATGTCATGTGTTTTGGGCCTTCAGCTCTATGATAGAACTGTAACGAACAGAATCCTTTTGTTTTCCTCAAACTGCTGATTAACATGAAAATATGATTCTGGAAGTAAAAACTTCCACATGGATGATCTGTTGTTGTTGGTGTGAATCAGCGTTTGGGAATTCAGGGACTGGGAAAAATGTCAGATTTTTTTAGGCCTGCTTGGCGGTGGTTGTGTTTGTAGATTTTTTTTTAAAAAGAGTCTCTGATTGGCTGATCACTGATTAAACCACTCATGCTGAATATTGGCTGATTTTTTGGTGCATCGCTCGTTTTTGTTGGTTTATTGGTCGTCTTTCACATCCATCAGTGGTTTTATGGATGACTTTAACGTTTGATTTTCTTAAATATTTTAGTGTGTTCAGTATGTAATGTAACAATGAGAGGTGAAACTAACAGCTGCTCGGCTGATCTGATGTGCACAAACGGATCAGATGATGCCGTTACACCAATAAAACGTCTGCAAGTAGATTAGTTTTTTACAGCATTCACTCCAAAAGGTGTAGTTTCCTTTGTGTGTGAAGAGTGGACTCCTGTTGACTCAGACTGTTTGAATTCAGGGGTAGGATGTTTATGAAGAAGCATTTCGAGACCGATGACGTCACAGCGCCGCGACGAGTACTGTCCGAATTCGAAGGATACTCATTCATGCGTCCTCGTTCCACCCCAATTTCGAGGACGGGTCTGGTGTATCCTCGCTGGCCAAGGCTATCCCAGGATGCTTTGCCGTTGGATTCTACCGATTCATCAATTTTGCAGCAGTAGCAGAAAAAAACCAGAGAGCAGTTCAGTTTTAAATGTCAGTTTCTCAAAAGATTATAAAAAGCTTGTGTTTAGGAATTTTTTGCTTATCTTTATATGAAGTTTAATAATAAAAATCTCCACAAAAGAGGTTGAATGTTTTATTTTTCATGTTATTTAAGACAAGAAATCAATGTAAGCTAGCTTGAATGTTTTAAATGGAAATTTAGGAAACAAGTCACCATAAAAGAGCTTCAAGTGTTTGTTTAGATCCATTTTATTAGCTTTAGCCTGTCTGTCGGCGCTGTCACGGTTGCTAAGCGACTGGACTGAGGGGCGGGGATAAGTATGAGGCTAGACCGTCTGAATTCAGAGCCGTTTATTTCCGGTCTTAGCGGTTGAGCAAGGACCCAACCTAGGTAGACCAGCAAGTCCTCATAAGCACCCTACCCCTGAATTCAAACACAGCCTCGTGTTTTGGTACAACTCTTCTTCTGCTGCCATTCCTTCTGTTTAATGGTTTTTCTCATTAGTGACTCCTGCTGTTTAGCAGGAGACCTGCAGCAGCAAACACTAAATTTTCACTCTCATCATGTGGATGAACTCAAATTCTTTTGCTGCTGACTTTAGAGCAGAGGTTTTGTGTTGAGTAATACGTCTTCGGACTGGTTTTGTCCTGAGGTTGTTGGCGGTCTTGTCGCTGTAGTGTTGGGGAGTGAAGAGGCGCTCAGCTGACTCTGCAGCTCGTCAGCAGGTGATCACCAGCTGTGGGCTCAACTTAACACACCAGGGCTCTGTCCGGATCTGTCAGACACAATCAATAAATCAATACAATCTTTTAATTCAGTCATTCTGACAGTTGGTACTAAATGATCCACGGACCGGTACCGGTCTGGAGACCGGTGGTTGGGACCGGTGCTGTTTGACAGTTGTTGTTGTTTTTTTTGCACCAGGGCTCATTTTTGTCTCTTGCTTGTGAGTCAGGTTTCATTAAAGTGTATTTTGATTTCTTGTTTCAACATGTGTGGCTCACGCTGATTTCACTACAGCGCTTAGTTTGAGGAATAATTAAGCAGAAAAACTTGTTTTATTAATATAATCAATAACTTTTCACCGGAGGCGTCCCTGAACTGCAGCTGATTCGTTTTCATGTCCCAAACTGAGAGCTGGTTGAATTATTTTTTAATCTGTTTGGGTTGTGACTTGTTTATCTTGGGGGACCAGTTGAGAACTGCTGGACTAGATTAGGAACCCAATAAGAGACAGTTAATTCAGTCATTAGAGACTTGACTTGGACTTGCTATCACCTGGAAAAATTGACTTGTGTATCTTTGTTCTGATTGAATGAAAGTTATATTTTCAGGTGAACCACGCCTCTTGGCCGTCGTCCATCAGCTGTAAACCAACAATCCCTCAGGATCATAAAGATTTACTGGTCTGACTTTATGTTTATTAGCTCACAGCGCAAAGTCTCCTCGTGTGTTCCTCTCCGTCTTCTGTTCATCATTATAAAGGTGTGTGTGTGTGTGTAGGTGTGTGTGTGATCTTAGCAGCTTTTATTGTTTCGTTCGTGTGTTTGTGTGTCTCCCATCCTCTCTGTCAGATACACAAAAGGTGTCAACAACAAACACGCCTCACTCACCACACCTGTTCGTCCATCCTTTTGGCTCTCTGTCCTCTACCTTCACCCGCTCTGATTGGTGCATTAAAGTAGTCTCCGATTGGCTGAAATACAAAAGTAAAAAGACATTCTCACACATACCGACAAACATCGACGTACCAACACAGACGGAGAGCGATGCCAGCCTGTCGGAAATGTAAGCGTTCATTTTTCTCCCGTTCCTCTAAACATCAGCTGGGTTTGTTTTGACTGTTTGGACTTTTCAGATATTTTACCTTCGTTCTCTTGAAGTTGTGACGTTTCTTGTAATAATGCTTCAACATTCAGAGCGTAATCATTTTCTGTTGAGTCACTGACTCTTCTCTGAATAGGAAGTGTTTGTGAGAAGTTAGCTTTAGGGTTTAATTCCCTCTAAAACAGCTGCTGCTGATGGGTTTTATGTTGGAGTCCCCACCCTCTGAATGAATGTGAATCAACACCAACATGTTGAGACGTTTTAGTTTGATTTATGAGCTGTTAAAGGTCTTAAACCCCCCCCAAACCATCGTAGTCATTACTGAAGACACACCTCTTAATCAGCCTCGTTTTTCATCCAGTTCTTTCACTTCACAACTTCAACCTGACACTAATAAGACCAACCTGACTAAGAGAACACAGTAATCATTTTCTTTTTTTTTTAATCTAAATGTTTTATTTATAAATTTGCAGATAAAAATGAGTTTACAGAGTTGCTGACTTCCTAATAAAAAGTGATATAAAACCGTAGAAATGAAAGAACTAGAGCAGTTTTACAAATGTTGACTCATTTACCATATAGAGGATCAGTCGTTCTGTCGTGGTGTTTGACCATCTACAGCCCTAGAAATGGTCACATGACACAATCAAAATATTATTCACTACATTGTTGGAAATGGACCATAATGCATTGCAAACTGAGCAGACCGATCATGCTAACCATAGATATCAAATATGTTACTAGATATCTTACCCGCGCTGTTCGCCAATGGACCCTGACGTAGCTACGCTGGCGGCCATCTTGCCACAGAGAGCTGCCCCTTTCATAACACTGGTGTCAATGGAGCATGTACTATTAAATACCTCTAACTTGCTCAATTTTTAACCGATTTTCAAATGGTTTGCTTTGTTATAAACATCAAAGACGTGGCTGTGAATATATATCGAAAGATAACGATAATGGTTGGGAAACTCATAAATTGTAAAAGTATATTTCAAGTCTATACATAATAAGGTTTGTAAGGAAGTAACCCGTTTGTAAATCCGTTCATTTTTCATCGAGTTATGAGTGTTTTTAGTTCATTTGATTGCTCACCTTCCATCTGCTGCCATAGAGAGCAGAACATCAGCTCTCGGTGGCAAGATGGCCGCCGTGTAGCTACGCTGTCGAACCCCAGATGATCCATCTAGTATTTATATATCTATGATGCTAACAGTGATTTTCTGACTGGATGGAAATGCTGATCGTTTTCTGGGTTCTGAGCTGTGAAGTGCTCCGTTTCCTTCTCAGGCTGAGCTGCAGGACTTGAGAACAAAGTGAAACAAACGATTAAAGATGTTTAAAATCACAAAGTAAAAACTGTTGTACTGCAGAGCGGCTCGATTTGAATGATTTAAACACATCAGAGCTGTAAAAACAGCTGATTTATACATATCTCATATCTGGTTCTGGATGAGATCGATTTATAATGTCTGAATGTTTTAGGTTGTGCTGCAGCTGCCAGTCCGTGCTTAAGAGAATATGTTAAGACATGTAATAAGTCATCACTAATACATGTAATTAACGAAAACATCAGTGTTATGGAGACTAATGATGATAATTACATTCTAACCCAGTTAAATGATGCACCTATCAGTTCAGATTCAGGTAAATCTTTCCTTCATTCATTCGACACCAAACTGAAAACTCGACACAATCATGAAGCATGCTGCGTTCATGTCATGTCTGAAATGTGAAACCAGGGGCTGTTCCCTATCCCCTACAGAGAACGGGAGTGTCCACAGACCCAGGTTGGTTTAGCTTTATTAATCCTTTGAAAAGTTCATTTTATATTTACTGTACTTAGTTAATTGTTGATATTATTGTTTCTCTCACTACAGTCAATAATCACAAAGTTTGACCCTTTGTTATTTTTTTATGATATAAAATGTTGAAATACAGTTTCATGACAGCCATAACTTTGTTAGCTTGATGCATCCAAGCACATTTTTATGTTTTTGCATTCAAGTTTTTAGCATATTTTACCAATTTTTCATGCATTTTGTCAATAATTTATGCAAGGTTTTACATTTTTTAAATGTTTTCTATCC
>SSNR01000226.1:517593-521737 GCA_006937965.1 Callopanchax toddi | reverse complement strand
CCCCCCCCCCCCCCCCCCCCCCAATTTTTAGCCTTTTGTAAGCAATGTGATCTAAAATACTAACATTGTATAATGGTTAAATTATAAAGAATTGTCATAGTAATCAAGCATACTAACTTTAAATTATTACATTACCGCTGGCCACACTGTTTTTGGGTTGTTGTTGTTTTTTTGTGTATGTTGGGTTGATTGATTTATTATTTTCCTTTTCTTTTGTATTCATTCTTTTCAATTGTATTTACATTATGTCTTATGTTGTTTGATTTTTATATATATGGAAAACAAAAATAAAACTATAAGTTAAAAAAAAAATACTAACATTATAGAAACTCATTCAAATCACAGTTTTGATCCTCTTAAATGGAAAGTATAAAACCTGCATCTCATTTCTCCACTTCCTTTGAGGCCTCAATCTGAGCTCTGAGGAATTTTTATTTTTACCATTTATGACAAATGGAGAAAATAGATGCTTTGTCAAATAAGCATTGTTTTTTTTTAATATCTTTTTTGATATGTATGAATGGAACTGATACTTTATCAAAGGATCAAAAAAGACATTACTAATTTACAAAATTATTACAACTATTTTTCACGAGTGCATAAACTATGAAGGGATTTTGATGTTAGCATTTTAAAGATGCATCAAAAACTATGAATTACTGTCCTTCAGAGGAGATGAGTCCAGGTTTCAGAATGAAATGATCTAAAGGTTGGTGACTGTTCAGTCTGAGAAGTGGAAGTTCATCATCGGCTCCTGTTTTCTCACGGCGGTGGTTTTAGTGACACCATTAACCCAGTGTTGTGTTTGTGGTGGTTAAAACTTGTTTTGGTGACGCGTTCGGTGCCTGTAAGTGAAGTCGGCTCTTTTTGTTTATTAATTGATACCTGATCTCAGGTTTTCCTCATGAGACGAGACTAGCGCTACTCACCTGTCCTGTGTGTGTCTGTGTGTTGAGTTTGTGCACAAAGTGTGTTTTTTATTATTTTAAGTAGTACATTGGTGATATAATTAGCATATTTTCTTTAACAAACTGATAATTTATGATTTTGTCATCTTTAATTGATTTGAAATATAGTTTTTTTCCCTAAGTCAGAACAAATTCATACGTTTTAACTTTTAAGACTGTTTTTCTGACTTTAACTCAACAGCTGTTATTGCTATTTGCACTAGTAGCTAGTGTTTTTCTGTTGCTGTGTCTTCCCACGATGCTAATAAAGAGGAGACTTTCTCATTTGCATAAAGAAAATGCTTCAGATATGAAAAAAGCCAGAAATATAGAAAGAAAATGAGAAGAGGAAAACATGGCAGAATAAAAAAAATTGACATCTTTTGGGAAACAAACTGAGGGAAAGTTCAAAGACAGAAAACATAAAAATAAATGATTGGGTTTTAGAATTTGGTGTAATATACAGAAGTATTCATGTATTTTTGTATTTTGGCGTCTTCAGACCTCCGTACACGCTGTGTGTTGTGTCTTTGTGTTCATTACTTGTTAATACTCCCCGCCTTGCATCTTGCAGCTGTTTTACCTGCGTTTTTCTTCTGATCGTCATTGAGCAGCCGTCTTTATTTCGCCGGTGTTACGTTACGCATAAAGAATTTTATTCTTTCTGAGGCAGAAAGACAAAAGGTGCAATGTGACACTCCAGACACGAGGCACCTGCCGGCTTGTGTTTTTCTGTATTGTTGGTCTTAATCCACCGTTTGGTTGCATTCCTGCTGGGAGCTGAAATGAGTTTAGCCTCAGTTCAGAGGCTAAACGTTTTAGTGCTGGCAGAACGCCTCCAGGTTCTCATCCACGCCCAACCCCAGACTACAGTCACGTCTTCGTCCTTTAAAACTGTTTGTCTCATTGAAGTCGATGTGAGGTGTTTGTAGTTTGATCCAGTAACAGGTATGGAATCAAAAACAGAGATTCATAAACATGTAAATATTAGACTAAGGTAACACAAGTAAACACTAAATGCTGTTTCTGAATGAAGGTATTTATTATTATTATTATTTGATCAGGTGAGGAGGCGGGGCTTTCAGCTCTTCATCTCAGCAGCACAGGTTCCAAAGAACAACATAGCAGCAGGAGTAAATAAAATAATTTTCACCAACAGAAACAAGATCCAGTTATGATGTAAAGTGAAACATCAAACTGCACCAGCTTTAGATCAAATCAAACTCAAAATAAAATGACAGACTGTTTCATTTTCCTACATTTACATGTGACTCATTCAGAGTGTGGTCACAGTTGGTCCTGATGTTGATGGATGTAAGTCGTATTTCTGGGACTGTGGGTTTTACAGCTGATCTATTTGTCTGTATGAAGGTTTCTGATGCTGATCAGAGCTGTAAAAGAGTTTGAAATTATTAAACTGAATCTCTATGTCTCTAATTTACGGAAGAGGATTAGGGCCACCTAAAAGAAAAAAATTAGAATAGTCAGAATTCTGACTTTATTCTCAGAATTCTGAGATTAAAGTCAGAATTCTGACTTTATTCTCAGAATTCTGACTTTATTCTCAGAATTCTGACTTTAAACTCAGAATTCTGACTTTAATCTCAGAATTCTGACTTTTTTCTCAGAAAAACATTCTCAAAATTCTGAGATTAAAGTCAGAATTCTGAGAACAAAGTCAGAATTCTGACTTTAATCTCAGAATTCTGACTTTATTCTCAGAATTCTGACTTTAATCTCAGAATTCTGACTTTAAACTCAGAATTCTGACTTTAATCTCAGAATTCTGACTTTATTCTCAGAATTCTGACTTTAATCTCAGAATTCTGACTTTAAACTCAGAATTCTGACTTTAATCTCAGAATTCTGACTTTATTCTCAGAATTCTGACTTTAATCTCAGAATTCTGACTTTAATCTCAGAATTCTGACTTTATTCTCAGAATTCTGACTTTTTTCTCAGAAAAAAATTCTCAAAATTCTGAGATTAAAGTCAGAATTCTGAGAACAAAGTCAGAATTCTGACTTTAATCTCAGAATTCTGACTTTAATCTCAGAATTCTGACTTTATTCTCAGAATTCTGACTTTTTTCTCAGAAAAAAATTCTCAAAATTCTGAGATTAAAGTCAGAATTCTGAGAACAAAGTCAGAATTCTGACTTTAATCTCAGAATTCTGACTTTATTCTCAGAATTCTGACTTTAATCTCAGAATTCTGACTTTAAACTCAGAATTCTGATTTTAATCTCAGAATTCTGACTTTTTTCTCAGAAAAAAATTCTCAAAATTCTGAGATTAAAGTCAGAATTCTGCTCATTATATTTTTTTCTTTTAGGTGGCCCTAATCCTCTTCCTCTTCCTAAAGGTGATATGGGTAATTTGGTAAACAATGTAGCTTAAAGCTTTTTTTTTTCTTGCCTCTTAACAACATTCTAACATAGTATAGCTATAAATATATTGTGGCGATTAAAAAACCCCCAAAGTTCTCTAAAAACCTCATCCAATCAGACGTTTCAGACTGAAAGCAGCTATTGGACAATCCGGCTGTCTGTCTCGCTGAAGCGCCTCACTTCCTCACTGCTTGGATCCTCCATTAATGGAGCATTTTAAAGCAGAACATCCAGGAAGTGAGAGAAGGACAGAAACAGCTGTTAGCACTTCAGTTTTAGGAAAAACTACCAGAGTCTCAAAAGAAAAACACATTTTCAGCTAGTAGAAAACTAAAAACGTTTGGACGTAGAAAGAGGAAAAACCTGGGGGGACGTTAGCATAGCGTTTCTACGGCTGGTGTTTTGCTCTCTCTTGTTTCTGTGGCAATGTGCGGTCCCATGTCTGGGGAGGCGTGGCATAAGGATTATACCTGATGGGAGGAGTGAAAGAGACATGTTTGTGTAAAATAGCTAGCGATACCTAGCTTGTTTGGAAATTACACAGTGCAGTTTTAAAAACATAAAGATTATTTTTTTCAAAGAAAAACCTAAATTTCTTCACATTATCAGCAACTGTCTGTCATCAGCATCAACCTCCCTGTACGGCTGCTAATCCAGGTTCATCGTCTCAGTCTGATGGATAGAAAACCATTCTGCTGTTGTGTAGCACAGCGTTGTTATGTATTTTATCTCATTCTTTGTATATGTGTGTCTGAAACTTGTCTTGCTGCTTTTCTTGGCCAGGTCACTGTTGGAAAAGATATTTTTC
>SSNR01000226.1:345093-512593 GCA_006937965.1 Callopanchax toddi | reverse complement strand
AAGGTTTTTCATCCAGATGAAGTAAATCCTCCAGTACGTCAGGGTGAGATAATAAATTCAAACTATTTCCTTTACTTTGAAATTACTTCATGAATGGTAACTAATTTTTAATAAAAATGATGCATAAAATAAAACTCAGTCCTGACTAAGTGAATCTGCTGGGATGCAGCTTTTGTCTATTTTATTAGAATAAAGCTCTACTCTTTAAAAGGAACTCCCTAAAATATTTCAAGTTTAAAGTGTCAAACCTCAAGTGTTATGGGGGTTAGTTACTAGAAAATGTATATATTTTTATTTATTTACTCCTTAACCCTGTAAGACCCAACCCCATGAAAAAATACCAGGAAAATTCAGATTTTTTTGGAACTGGGATGTTTATTAGCCCTTATAACAAAATCCACAAAACAATTTTTTACACATCATGATCATGTTGTTTATGAGATATTTTTTGTATCGCATTTGATACATCGGATATGTCTGGCAAATGTTTGCTAAGATCAATGTTAATTTTAGACCAAAAAAACCTGTTTGTCTATAAACTTTTGAAATTTTAGAACATGTTTTAAAGATTTTGCTCTTTTTTTGTTTTCATATAATACTTTTTACAGCCTTATGAACGTCCATGCATGTTCTGAAGAGTCCATTCTTCATTTTCATCCCCATCATCTTCTTCCAACTCCTCTATGTCACTTGTATTACCATCCATTATCATGTTGAAGATATTTTCAGTGTACATTCTCTTTCTCTCTTCTTCCTCTAGTCTTTTTGACATCTAAAAATAGACATATAGGTAAAAATAGCATAAACAGTTGTATTTCAGAGAAAGTGTTATTGGGGAAATACTCAAAATTTATTTAAATATGGCATTTCAGTGATTAATTAAGTCATCAAAATAACATACATTTGTATTTTAATTAGCATTATGTATTAAATGACAAAAGAAAATTGGGGGGGGAAAGCACATCTTATACCCGCTGTATCAAATTTGATACAGACATTTTAACACGGTTTAAATGTAATAAAAAGAATGAGTTACTTAATAAAATGCATTCCTTTAATGGAGAACATACTTATTTTTAAAAATGACTTAGAATTTTTATGTTATTCTTACCATAACTTCTCCAAAAATAGCAATGATTTTCCTGAAAACAGCATGTGGATCATTTACTGGGAGAAGCCATGTTGGAAAGGACCACCACTAAACTTGTGCTGCCTGTAGTGGCATGATAATCCACCAGGGGGCAGAATACATGTATCAGATCATATACAATAGGTTTTTAAGGCTAGTACTGATAACGGTGATTTAATAGAGGTCTCAGAAACTCATGTATCAAATATGATGGCATTATAGGGTTAAATTTTGTACTTTTTAAAACATTTTGTTTTCTTTCTTTTTCTTTTCTTTCTTTTTTTAAATACTTTAAAAATTATATTAAAAGTTCAGACCTCGGCTGTAAATCTAGATTTAAAACATCCTCTTGCTTTTGCACCATAAGGGGTTATTGTGTCGACTCAAGCAGGATTTAAATCACACATCAGCTGCTGGAGGGGTCAAAGGTCACAGCAGGAAACCAATGGTGTTGATAAATCAGCAGATGATGAACGTATTCTAATCTTTTTATCTTTTGGTGGTTCTGTTGCTGCTTTTTAATCATTAACTTTGCATTTATTGAATCTAAAACCAAACCTTGTTCGTCTTTCATTAAACCTCCTCCTCGTCTGGTGATGAATGTTGAGTCCTTCCCTGAGCTGAGATCAGAGCAGCTGCCTGAAAACAGCTGAACTCAGGTCACCTCAGTGAAATGTTTTAAGTGAAGGTGTGTGTGTGTGTGTGTGTGTGTGTGTGTGTGTGTGTGTGTGTGTGTGTGTGTGTGTGTGTGTGTGTGTGTGTGAGGAGATGTGACACAGTGCTGTTTGTTGCTGCCGTTCATTCCTGAGACCAGCTGGGCTGGTTTGGCCTTTTATCAGAGCTCCTGAGTGTTTTTGTGGTGCAGATTAAAGTTCTGGTGTCTACTGGATGAGCTCCTCTGCAGTGGAATGTCCTCTCTTAATGAAATAATCTGGGGTGTGTGTGTGTTTCTTTGTTGTACTGTGTTCATGTCTGTGGAGAGAAGAAACTGTTCTGACTTTATAAATAACGACAGGCTTTAAATACGACAGTAGAGCAGTGATGTTTTCTTTTTTTTAAGGGGAAGCTTCTGCTTTTTGGGTCTTTATTTCACCTGTTTGGTGAAAGTTTTTGGAGAAAGTGATTTTCTGTTTGTCACGATGACATCTGTGAAGTTTTAAACCATAACCCAGCTCTTTTTTCTTAGAGTGGGTTTACTGAGTACAGTTTCTGTTTGGAGTGACCCGGTGTTGTGCTGAGATGTGTTACCCTGTAGCTTCGGTTCTGTCTCACTCCACATGTCAGCGACGTGCTGCCTCCATGTTTTGCCATTTTGAGATACGAGGATCCTTCAGATCCGAGTGGTGACGCAACTCAACCTGATGATCGGTCCCCTGTGAGCTCATAGAGCGGCAGCCATGATGTTTGGTTTTAGCCTGAAGGCTCATCAGACGTCAACACCAGTTATGACAGGTATTTAACTTTCACTACAGTAATGAGGTGAGAGCAGAAACGACCTCTGGAATAAAATCATTTAAAGGTCTCAGCTGATCAGAACAAATCTGAGTTTAATTTTAAAGGAAAACTTTGTTTGTTTTTGCTTTTTTGTAGTGAACTCTCCCATCCATAACAATAAAGAGAGGTTTTCTTTGTTCAAAGCACAAAAGGTGAATCAGCCTTCAGGTCACAGTGACTAATGAACTCTAACCTCCTGCTTTTGTGCACGCCACCGCCGACCTTTGGCTGTGTGGAGCATTGTGGCGAGCAGCGTTTGATCAATGTCTGAATTGTGAATGTATTGTCATAAAAACGGCGAGCAGACATGCAGCCCGTCCTGTTAGAACCGGTCCGACCGGAATATTTGTTTTGGTGGTTTTGTGGTTGTAGATTAGCCAGATCTGCAGGTCATTTATTCTGTTGGAATTAAAGGTTAGAGAATATTTATGTTGCAAAAAGGAATTTTTAACCTGTTTGTCTGTATTTAAAGCCTAGTGTTTTCTAGGTTTAATGCTACATCATAAAAATAGTTAATAAAGGCACACTATGTAACTTTTTCATATTTTTAAATCTTGTCCTTGAGCTAGTCTGTGCTAATCTGACCCTTTACAGGGTTAATGAAAAGTCACATCTGCTGCTTGGATCCAGAATTCCACATTTGTAACTTCTGAGTCTCTGGTCCGGTGTCCTGAAGTCTCACAAAGTCACGTATCTCACGAGGGTTAGGCTAACCCAATGTGGCTAGCTGTTATGCTAGCTCCTGAGTGTTTTTAGCTCATGATTCCTGATTTTTCACATCTCTCCCTGCTTGAACACAGCTGATTTCTTTGAATGAGTGATGAACCGCTCCAGTAGAAAGCAGTGAAGGCTGAGGAGACATTTCAACAGGTAGATTTAGGGCTTTCTGAGCAGAAACAATAAGGTTTTACGACAGTGACTTGAAACGGACACTAGGGGTGCTAAAAACAAGCCAAAACTGCATAGTGTGCCTTTAAAAATGAGATGTAAACATTTTGACCTGCTGGGTTTGAAAACATGTCGTTTAGTGAGCAGCTCAACATCACGGCGCATTCACTTCACCTCATGAGCAGAAAGATAAAACTCTTTTTGATTTGCTTTTAAATTCTCATCGACTGCTAAGGAAGGACTGACCTCCAGAAGGATCTGAGCCAATAAAGCGCTGTCAGTACTCTGTAATGTTTCCTATCCTGATTAGAAAACTACACTCCCACTTGGAGAAATCTCATTTTTCCCAGCAGGAGCTCCCAGTTTGGGCACACAGGAGACAACATGTTTGTGGTTCATGTGAGAATGTTGAGAAACAAAATTCAAATGATTATTTCCAGAATAAAGTCAAAACATTCTCCAGAATAAAGTCAAAACATTTTTCAGAATAAAGTCAAAACATTTTTCAGAATAAAGTCAAAACATTTTCCAGAATAAAGTCAAAACATTTTCCAGAATAAAGTCAAAACATTTTTCAGAATAAAGTCAAAACATTTTTCAGAATAAAGTCAAGATGCAAGAAAACATATCAAATGTTTTTTCTAACATGAAGGCAAAATGTTTAAAAAAGTAAAAATATTATCAGAATATAGTCAAAATGTTGAGAAACTGGTCAAATATTTTTTTAAATAAGATCAAAATATCATCTCTAGAATAAAGAACAAATGTAAAGATTTTTTAAATTTATTTCCAAAACTATAAAATAACAAGTTGTTTTGTTGAATCAGTCAGAGGTTCAATCACAGCAGTACACTGCAAAAACTGGTTTCTAAGAAAGTAAAACAGCCTTGTTTTTAGACTTTTTGACTTATTTTTTGTCTAAAAAGAAAGTATATTATTACAATCCTACTTGAAATAGGCCAAATCTTCCTAAATATGGTCAGATTTTCTAGATTTGAGCAAAAAAAAAATCTGCCAATGGGGTAAGCAACATTTGCTTCCTTTAAAATAGCAAAATTTTCTGCATTTAGAACAATTCGGTAGTTTTAAGGAATCTAGCAAAGCAAATGTTGCTTACCCCATTGGCAGATTTTTTTTTTGCTCAAATCTAGAAAATGTGACCATATTTAAGAAGATTTGGTCTATTTCAAGTAGGGCTGTAAGAGTATATTTTCTTTTTAGACAAAAATAAGTCAAAATGTCTAAAAACAAGGCTGTTTTACTTTCTTAGAAATCAGTTTTTGCAGTGTGCATGAAACACTCTGAACTTCTATGAAGTTTTCATTATAGGAGTAAAATTCTAACAAACACACGAACTTTAAGAATAGAAAACAGCTGAAGCTTAAAACTGTTTATTGTTGTTCTCTGGTCCAGGAGTTTAGAAATTTACAGGTTGTGTTCAGCTCCACAAGACAATCATTTATTTATTAAAACCTGTTCTGAAGCATTAGCTCACTATAGTTTGTTTACACAAAGCATTATGGGTATTTTAAGGTTTAGTTTTTGATCTCGATTTAATAATTTGCAGCAGCAGATGTGTGCAGGACTTAAAAACCTCTGACAAAATGGGAATCTTGAAAACAGGACATTGGGTTCTGAAGGCCTTTCTTTCAAATAAAAACATGTTCACCTAAATTCAGATCATCTCAACCCTTCTTGCAGCTGTTTGACATTAAAACCCAAACATGACTCAATCAAAATCCATCAAAGTGGAAACTATAAAAATGACATTTTATTATGAAGGAGTTGATGCTTTAAATCAAAATCATTTGTTTTTTTCTCCACAGGGAGTTTGATCCTGGATACATCGAGGAGTTCGTTACTTCTTCAGACTCAACGCCCGCTCTTCGTCTCCCTTCTCCTCCTCCTCCTCTCTCTTTACAATTCCCACCATCGTCACCAACTCCTCAACAAGAAACGCCTCCATCCAATCACAGTCAGCCATGTTCAGCAGTCCAGCTTCGCATCAAAAACCGGTAAGAGGCGGCCAGTCAACCTCTTCCTCGTTTAGTCCGAGTTAAGGTAACACTGAAGAGGTTTTAGATGGTGGTCTCTCTCATCAGGAACACGCTGCTTCTATTGTGTCTCTGTGTGATTTCCTGCTTAGTGAAAACTTCCCTCCGGTCTCAGTAAATCCACTAATGTTTCTGTCAGCAGCTCAGCAGGTTCAAACAGGAAACAGAACCTCCATCTGAACAGGTCTTCACCTCTGGTGCTAGGACTTCCTGTCTGCTCTTCCTCTCTGGTTGATAAACTGGAGAATCCGGTTCAAACTGGGAGGAAAACAGACTCATTTCCTCAAGTTTCCATAGCAACTTCTGATTGTTCATCTTTAAAATAAGACGTCATGATTTTCTTTACCTTACTTTAAGCCTTTGTTTTGAAACTTTTGTTTGGAGTGATTAGCTGGAAAACACATCATAGTTTAGTTGATCAACAGGCTTCTGTATGGAACTAGAATTGGGACTTTAGTTTTGTACTTGTAAGTTACGTTTTGTACTTGTACCTTTTAGTTTTGAACTAAGTTACAAGTACAAAACTGAAAGTTTCAAGTACAAAACATAGGTTACAAATACAAAACAACAAATTTACAAGTACAAAACATGAGTTTCAAGCACAAAACTGAAAGTTTCAAGTACAAAACATGAGTTACAAGTACAAAACTAAAGTCCCAATTCTAGTTCCATACTTCTGCAGAATTAGAGGACCTGCTGAGGTGGTAACTCCAATAAAAGGTCTAGTGCTGAATTGTAGAGGAGGTAATGTAACATTCTAATGCGTCAGGATGCCTCATACCAGCCTGGTGGCTCAGTTAGCTGTGGCTAAAGGAGAGAGAGTTAGGTAGTCTCACACCCTGATGGATGAAGCTGGTGAGTCTGCTGGTCTGGGAGTGGAGGCTCCTCTACCTCCTTCCAGAGGGCAGGAGACAGAACAGATTGAGTTCAGGGTGGCTAGCATCACTCACGATTGTGATGGCTTTTCGGGTGAGGCGGGTGATGTATGTGTCTTTCAGGGAGGGAAGTGGTGCTCCAGCGATCCTCCCAGCTGGGTTCACAACGCGCTGCAGAGCTTACCTGTTGTAGTCATGCAGCTCCCGCCCCACACGGTGATGCAGCTGAAAGGATGCTCTCAATATTTCCTCTGTAGAAGGTGGTGATGATGGATGTGGAGCCCTAGCCTGTAGAGACGCTGTGTTTCATTTGTTAATAAATGATGAAGTAGGATGTTATTTCTGAACTGTTTTTAAAGCCCTAAATTTGTCCCAGGTCAGTTTGACCCAAGACATAACAGACGGTCCCAAAAACTAAAGACACGGGTTAAATAAAGCTGTCAGGGCAGAATAAATCATACAACTCTTCATATCTTTGGTTATCTTTTATGTGTAGTTAGTCCGGAGTGCGTAGTGATCATTACAACCTCCAGGGGACGCTAGTCTTCATACTGGTCTACCGTTTCACTCCATGAAGATGAGTGAGGATCTGCTCCTTCAGGTTTAAATCAGGAGCAGGTCGTTATTATGTTCTCCACCGCCGGTCTCTCAGATAAACACCCAGAACGCCTCCATTCTCCCAGAATTCCCCAGGCCCTCGGCGGTTATCAGATACCACTGAGTCCAGGAGGGTAGGAATGCCATCCTCTCATTGGTCATCCCAAAACAGGAAGTGGGCCATCAGAGTCCCAGGAGGCTGGGTGTTAATCTGGAGAGGACAGATAGACGGATTTATAAACACAAGCTCTTTCTCCGACTCCTGGTTTTTTATCCATTTTTTTTTACCTCTCTCTCTTTTTTTTACCCATCATCCTCCTCTTCTTTTCCTCTTTGTCCTCCTTTCTTTTCCTTGCAGCCCTCTCCTGTTTCGTTCTTACGTGTTTCTTTGGTTGATTCACCACATTCCTCAAAAACGACATCATGTTATTGTTGAGCAAGACACAAGCACTCCCTCACACACACACACGTGCACGCACGCACACACACACTTTTTAAACTGTCAAATCAGGTCAGTTTATTTAAAGTTTCATCACAAAACTTAATTTCATGTTTCATGTTTTGTTTTAGGCGCAAGTTTTATCATTTAAAGAGCCTGTTGCCATGGTAACATGAACATGTAGATTAATACGCCTTGGATTTTAAGTTTGAGCCACTCTGACTAATGCTGTGATGCTGTTATTGTTAGTAATAAATAATTATTGACTAGAGTAAAATCGTCCATAACATTATGACCTCTGACTGGAGAAATCTTTAACTCGTTGGAGACACAAATATTTTAGAAAACTGTCACCTTTTCTGTTGGAATCACACTGAATTGGTGTGTTTAACACTTTTAGGAGAGGTTCCATAAACCTGGCATGGTCACCTGTCACCAGTGACTTAACAGCAACAGTAATGTTCTTGTCTTAATTTAGTCAAAAAGTGACAGGCAGTCAGTAGTCTCAGTAGTTCTGAGAAATGGGCTCAAATCTGGACCAGAAATCAGATTAACTCTAGTTTCAGTAGGAGAGCGAGGGTTGGACATCAATAAGACAACGACAACAATGATGACGTTTTTGTCTTATTATTAATAAACACAATAATAAACAATTTGAACAACAAGCAAAAATAAAAAACAATACAATAAGCCGGCAATCCCAAAATGAAATAACCCAAAATAAACCAGTGTCGTTTATCGTTGGGGCCCTTTAATCCACTCTGGGTCTGAGTGAACTTAATGTATCAGAGTTCTTTTCCTACCACTTCCATTCAGGTCTCGCCACCTAGCTTGGGCTAGGAATCTCTCCCAAAGGTTCGGGGTGATCCTTCGATGGAATCCAACTGGAATGACTCCATCTCTCAGTCTGTCGACGCTCAGTTCTGTATCCTGGAAATGAAAACCTGACCTAACGACCGCTCAGAAAAATCCACATTCAGTACAATCGTATAGTTTCATATCATCACCAATCAACATAATACTCCTCTTCATATCAACTGGTTCAAATATTCACTTTCATATGATCTGGTTCAAACCATATTACTCTATTCAAGTTTCATTTAGTTGTACAACAAATATACATTCTCTATTTATAGTATTAAACTATAAATGCATCTTAAACAGCTATTCCAGTGCATTTGAGTAACAAGGCACTTCAACTTATCACTAATAAATTCAATAGTGACTTATCACAACATTTAACATTCATGACATTTTATACAATAACATTAAGCAGAATACATAATAATTTAAAGTTATTGAGCATTAATGTGCTATCATGTCCTGTCTGCACTGATTACAGAGCAAAAGAGCACTTAAAATGGACTTCACATCACTTAAACAATGCATACAAAACACTACTTCATCTGTTTCTCACAGTTTGTGCAAACAACATCACAAAGGAAACACAAAATGTTACAAAAAAACAGCAACACTCAAGATAATGGGATAGCTAACTTCAAATTAGCAACATTAGCACCATTTCAGGGTAATGGAAGCTGTTGATAATAATTTCTCCCTTTTTCAGCTCTACTAAGCTTTAACTTTCAAGTATTCAGTTCTTTAGTGACTCGACAGTTGTTTCCAACGTGGAGACTAAGTTTATTGAGCTTTCTCACCATTGAAACATTTGTTTGGTTTCTTTCACATAGCCACGTCAAAGCCGTATAAAGAGAAAGTTACGACACGCTTTGATCTCGCCGACAGGCGGTCACGTGGTTCATGTCGCCTCCAATAGTTCCAACAGCTCAGCGCTGTCAGTCAGTCAGAGCGGTTTCTGGCAGGATACACTGCTACAACCATTATTTTTCTCATCTCCCGAGCTATTTTCAGTAAATATTGACCAACAATGTATATCAGTTACCCGCAATTACCGGTATGTATTTTATCAAAGGATTTTTTTAAGAAGCGGCAGAAACAACATTTATCGTAGAAAATTTTGGCTACAGATTATATTTAAAAATTTAAATGTTTCTGCAATATACTGATCTATACTAGCAGGTTTAGAGTGGTTTATTATTATGCTAACCAAGTAAAGAAAACCAGAGTATAAGGCCTATTAAGAGCTCTTTCTGTCGTTCTGCATGCTAGCATGAGGATGCTACTGTTTATCTTATCTATAAATGTGCTCGTGTTAAAGCGCTCTGATGTTAAAGTTTTAAAGGACTTGGAGAAAACTTATGTGGCAGTGGATGTTTTAACTGACAACCCAGATTATTATCTTCTGTAGAAGACATCATGATTCCATATTTTATGTTTATTTTTCATGTGAAGTGAGTCCATGCATCTATAACCCTGTTCAGCTTATAGCCTAACAATTTTTTTTAAAGTAATAACTGATTAAAATGTTAATAAAATAATAACTGATTAAAATGTTAATAAAATAATAACTGATTAAAATGTTAATAAAATAAAACTGTTTCTGGATAAATGTGTAATGATTTGTGCAAAGAAACACCAAACATTTTATTATACAACATCATATAAAACAAGTTTTAAGAAAGAAATACTTTTACTACTATTTACACTGCTTAGTCATTACTTCTGCACCAAGACATTTTATTTCATACAATGTTAAAACATGTTTGAGTTCTAGAGAGGGTTCATCACTGACAGCAGCTCCTTCGATGTGGACCTTCACACCTGCTGACCTCCTGACAAAAACCATAGAGAAAAGTTTCAGAGAACTCAGAAAACAATCATCATCACAGAAGCACATTCAGACTGCTTTGAAGAAATGACACGTTACTGAGTTGATCCTGAGTGTGTAGCACGGTTCAGCAGGTCATTGAAGTCATCCTCATGTGGTTTTACTGAAAAACAATCCATAATTAACTCATGTTCAAAATCACATTTTTCTTCACTGATAATATCACCATTATGCAGAAATTTATGTCTGTAAAGGATCAATAGGTCAAAGTAACAATTAAATTGGACATGAACCAGTCAACCACTAACCCATTAAATGCTAAATGCTTTTTATGTAGTTGAGATAATTTAATAACGATTTTAAAAGAGGTAAAGACCTGACAGCAACAAGTTAAAAACTTTCCTTTGAGTTGGAGCCTAAAGTTTACACGTACATGTTTGTGTCTGATTAGAACTTATTTAAATCCAGAAAATCACCAAACAATTTATCAAACTCTAAAGATAAATATTTCAAAAAGTTCTAGATATTTACAAAGCTGAATTAGACAGAAAGGGGCCAGTGTAACACACACAGACCTGCCGCTAACAACAAGCTAGCTTCAGCTAAACAGATTACTAGCCGGTTGACACGATTAATTTACTAAAACTGGCTACAAGAAAAATCACTACTGACTTATTTTGGTACAGAGTAGTCAGCTAACGCTTCACAGTGTCAAAAATGTTCTCATTTCATCAACTTACATTAGAAAATAACTCTGAAACAGCGATAATGAACAGCGTTCTATGGTGGAACTATTGGCGTCTGGGCTTTGTTTGGAACTGTTGAGAGCTCCATGACCGACGTTATTTCCGCATTCCATTCTTTCTATTGGAGCCAATGGAAGTGTCCGAACTCTGTTTCTCTATGGCGCTGAGCCACGTGTAGCCTGGCATCCATCACGCATCAATACAGACTCTACAAAAGCACAAACATGACGATATGAGGACCGTCAGATATCGGATACTTTAAACAATCATTTAATGTTGCTAAGGTTAGAGATTTCAGTGTCTTTCCCCACGGATGGTTACAGATTGTAAGTTCAGAATCTGGGAGATTTCTTGTGCATCTCTGGCAAAACAAAATGGTGGAAGTGACGTGGGTTTCAATCACGTGGGGTTATTAGAACTCCGTGATTGGTCGGATTTCTCCTAAGGAATCATGGGAAGTCTCTGTGATTGGTCAATTCCTCCTGATGAATTATGGGAAATGTAGTAAATCCATGTTTCAGCAGAAACTCCTAAACTAATCAGTTTTCTCTTTCTTTTCTGTTATTATGTTGTTTTTCTTTTCAAGTCTTTACTTTATTAAGATGGGATTCTTTATTTCTAGCTGGTTTGATCAGTTTTATTAATGTTTAATCATTCATTTCTATCTTTAGTTATGTTTTTCTCACTTGGTTACAATCGTGTCTCAGTTTGTTTGCTATTTTTCCTCATTTTAATCACAATTCGATCTCAAACTCTTCCCAAAGTTGCCTCGCATTTCTCTACATTCTGACTCGAAAATTCAACTGAAAAAAGTTCTAAATTCCTGCTACGACTTTTTTTTTATTTTTTAAAAGAACATTTGTCAGGCAGATGTTTCGTAATGTGTTCCAATCTCCAGCGGCTGGAGAGAACGAGGCTCTGAGACCCAAACAAGGAAATGGAAAGAAAATGTTTCGAGACATTTTGGGAACTGTCTTGTGAAGGTTGTTTGTTTTTGGTCAAATGAGCTTCAAATTGATAACTTTTGTCTCCGTTTTAATATTCATGTCAACATTTAGTTTTTCCATCTCCTCAGTTTGCATGTTGTATTTTATTTAGTAACTTCCTCCTTTTGTAGTTTATAGAAGCAGAATTGTGACCTGATTGTCTGAAGCTTGTTAGAAACACAGAAGCTTCGTACTGGATCAGAACTTTGCAGCTCTGGTACCAGGACCAGGCTTGGTTTGGACCCAGAACCAGTCAGTCTCTTGTAGCTCGCTGTCTGCTGCTTTGGTTTCTGGGCAGATCAGAGAGATTATTACGGACTGGAGCAGTTTCCCACGGCAACAGATAAGGTCTCTGTTCAGATGACACACCCTGCACGCACGCACGCATGCACGCACACACACACACACACACACACACACACACACACACACACACACACACACACACACACACACACGGCCAACCATAAATGGATTTATTTGTATTTTTTAACTGAATTGAACATAAATTCATCCTGAAGAGAATGAAAGTTGTTGAATGTAGAGGTTAAAGCTGACATCTTGTCCATGTTGAGACCAGCATCTCTTTAGAAAAGCTCACCTCCTGAACTGAAACATAAAGCTGTGAGGAGTTTGACTCTGGATGGATTCAGTCACAGATAAGCCAACATTTCCTTCTATAGAGATCCTGACTCCTCTGTAGGTCTTACTCACTCTCAGTGCTGTGAGACTGGAGACGCTCGACTTTGCACAAGTGGAAGTAAATGGATGGAACTCCTTTGGTTTAGGATATAAGAAGAGAGACATTGTTGATCGCACTCTAGCTTTTTATGATAAAACATGTATGAAAAATGAATGAATGTATTAATGCAAAAATAAGTTGAATCATTTCTTATTATGGACATTATTATTTTCTATCACAATCTTCAGCGTTATGAAAGTCACTTCAGCAGTCTGTCAGTTTGAATTTTTGTATTTTTTCACATTTTCCATTGATTTCTTTTTAACGGTAAACCCAGTGTGTCTCATGTAACGTGATGCCTCCTTCATGGTGTCTCTGTGTCTGTTAACTTGTCACACTGGAGTCTGATGGAGGTCAGATCTAAATGAAAATGTAAAAAGTCAGATCTCAGCAAAACGTCTGACCTGTCCATTAAGAGCTGCAGGGGGAACAGAGTGGAAGTTTATCTTCTTCAGAGCTGAGTTCTCCAACTCTCTGGGATTAAAAGAACTTCATAAACATTAAAAACACATTGTTTTTTAACAACTAGCAGTTAAAACTTGGAGAGAAAATAAAAACACTTAAAAGCTGCTCTCCCTGAAGAAGAACAGCAGGTCTAAGCTGACAAAATAACATACATGTATTATAATGAAGGGAATAAAATATCAGGAGTTCAAGAAACCTGGTATAGTGACAGTGGGTTCTATGCAGTGGGTTCTATGCAGTGGGTTCTATGCAGTGGGTTCTATGCAGTGGGTTCTATGCAGTGGGTTCTATGCAGTGGGTTCTATGCAGTGGGTTCTATGCAGTGGGTTCTATGCAGTGGGTTCTATGCAGTGGATTATATGCAGTGGGTTCTATGCAGTGGGTTCTATGCAGTGGGTTCTATGCAGTGGGTTCTATGCAGTGGATTCTATGCAGTGGGTTCTATGCAGTGGGTTCTATGTAGTAAGTTCTATGCAGTGGGTTCTATGCAGTGGATTCTATGCAGTGGGTTCTATGCAGTCCTTCATGGAATATTCCGACTTTAATAGTGTTTTCTGTGTTCCTGTTGATGTTTGAGCAGCTCACCACTTTGTTTCATTTCCACGTTCTTGTCATCGGAGCTGGTTGGAGGTAGAACCGGTTCCTGTGAGTTCATTATTGTTGAATTAAATGTTATCGCTGTAAAACATTTCCATTTGATCTTTGACCCACAGAACCCTCCAGGTTTGAGGTCACGTTTCTGACTCTTATCAGTGACCTTTGTCAGTGTCTGTGTTTAAACTGAGGATGATGATGTCATCAGTCAATAATAATCAGCTCATTGTTCGCTGTAGGACCACATGCTGCATCATGAGACTCCCCCATAGCTTTAACATCATAGCAGCAAAAAACGGTTTCCTTTTCTGACTTTGTTGATCAGTCCTCCCTCTCCTCCTCCTCCTCCTCCTCTCCTACTCTTTCACCTTCAAACTGCCACCTCGTCACTTTTCTTAGAAAGTTTTCCAAAGATTCAGTTTCATTCCTTCAGACTGAAACAGGAAGTCTCCCATCCCTCTCCTTTATCTGTCTCACCATTTCCTCTCTTTCTACCATCTCTCTATCAGTCCAATCGCTGCTTCGTTCCTAACGATCTAACCACACTTATCTCACCCCCTCCCTCCCTCCTTTCTCCCTCCATGTCTTCATCATGTCTCGCCCTTCCTCCCATCTTTCGTCCTCTCCTCAGACTTTCAGTGTCTCTCTCTCACATCAGCGGCTGCGTTCCAGAGTGATGCTGAGGATGTTTACTTCATGCTTTAATCGTACGTTGGCTTAATGACACTTGATTGTTTGATTTGTTTAACTGAACGTGGGGCTGAAAGGGGGGCGACTTCAGGCTGAAACCAGGAGAAAGAGGCAGATCCAGGGATGAAGAGACCAGACCAGACTTCTCAGGAGTTTCGATGGTAACGAGGAGTGCATAAACTCAAGAACAGGGTGTGTGTTTTTTTTCAAAGGAAGATAAAACAGCAGGAAAATATGTAAAAAATATCAGGAGAGGAAGTGAAGTTCAGGTTGTAAAAAACTGAATGTTTTATAGACGTCAAACAGATCAAAAAGCTCAAGGAATCAAAGACTAAATGGATTTTTGGGGGACTTCATAAAGAAGACTGTTTAAAAACGAACAACGCCTTGAGAAGAAACTAGAATCCTTTAGACTAATTCTCCACGATGGAGCTGCTGGAGGCGCTTTACCGCAGGAAGCCGAGGAAGAAGCTGAAAAAAGCGGATCTGGGCCGGTCCGACGGGGCTCTGTGTCGGGCTCCGTCTGAGACCAACCTGACGACCGGACTCATCTCCAGAGTCCTCAGGTTCACCTCCAGGTAAAAACACCCCACAGTTATGGTTAGGGCCAGTTTGAAAATGTGATTTTTGACATGAAATCCACTTTAGATGCTCTGATTTTTGGTGAATGTTGAGATTTGAATGGACTGAATTTACTTAAAGATATTTATGAGGCAAACTTGAACCGGCTGCTTGGTTATCAGTGATTTTAGCTCAAAGGTGGGTGATTCCTGTCCTCGAGGACCACTTATCCTGCATGTTTTAGATGTTTCTCTGCTCCAACACACCTGATTTGAGATGATAACAAACCTTTGCAGAACTTGATGACTTGCTGAGGAGGTAATTCAACAGTTAAAGCAAGAAAACATTTAAAACATGCAGGATAGCAGCTCCTACACTGCAAAAACTGATTTCTAGGAAAGTAAAATAGCCTTGTTTTTAGACTTTTTGACCTATTTTTGTCTATAAAGAAAATATATTCTTACAGCCCTACTTGAAATAGACCAAATTTTCCCCTCCTTAAAATTAGAGAATTGTTCTAAATGCAGAAAAATTTGCTATTTTTAAGGAATCGAGCCAAGCAAATTTTGCTTACCCGGCAGATTTTTTGCTCAAATCTAGAAAATTTGACCATATTTAAGAGGATTTGGTCTATTTCTAGTAGAGCTGTAAAATTATATTTTCTTTTTAGACAAAAAGTCTAAAAACAAGACAATTTTACTTTCTTAGAAATCAGTTTTTGCAATGTAATGACCAAAATCAACCACCTCTGTTTTAGTCTATAATATTTACACAATCTAAAAACCCTATGTTTACCCAAAATACATTTTAAAAAGCCCCCCTAAATTATTTTGAATAGTTTTTTTCCCTAAATATGGACACCAAAGGGTTAAGCTCAGATTTGCATGTTTAAAACTGAACAAATAATAATTAGAATTTATCTGAATGACTCAGATTTGCGCTTAAAACTAATATTTAACAACGATTTACAGTAAACATTTGTACAAGTCATCAGTAACTGGGACTGAATCGTCAGAATTTCAGTAAACTCACTGCAGAATTTGTACGTGAGCCTGATTATTAGAAGAAAAACACCCAGAGAGACGCAATGTCAGCCTCGTTAAAATGCCTCAGAACTCAGATATTAAGGTTTGTAAAGGAGTCAGGTATTTACTAACTGCTCCTCCCTGAGCGTCTGTGTGAGCGTTGATAACGTTTTTCGGTATTCCAGCCACGTCCTGCTATTAGCCGGCTCCCTGAGGTAAGGAGACACGTCGGCTTTCATGTCTTCTGTCTCCGACTCGGCGAGATAAAATCATTTCCTGTTTATCTGTGAGAATAAATACAGAGCAGCAGTCAAAGATGACGACGTTCAGACGTTATCACAGCTGCTCAGATAACACTTTCAGTTTATTCATCAAAACATGTAGCTTCATTCCTAAAGCGACGATGTAACGGACTCAAATGATGGTACATTTGCTGCCAGTTGATGTGATTTTAAATGTGTTTTTGAGGAGAACTTGTTTAGATGTTACTCTAATGTAGATCATCTCTGACTGAGCTGCAGGACTTTTAAATATTACAATAAAACTCCAGCTGGACTCGAGACTTTCAGTCACTACTGGTATAGTCCCATCTCAACTTAAAACTGCTGCAGTCACTCCCATACTCAAAAAACCAGGTTCGGATCCCAATCATTTTAATAATCTTCGCCCCATCTCTAACTTACCTTTTTATCTCGAAAATTTTGGAGAAAGTAGTAGACTCTCAGCTTCGTTCTCACTTGTCATGTAACTCTCTTTATGAACCCTTTCAGTCTGGCTTCCGCCCCGGTCATAGTACAGAAACAGCAACGGTAAAAATCACAATGACCTTCTAACTGCAGCTGATTCAGGCTCACTCTCCATCCTCATCCTCCTTGATCTGAGCACAGCCTTTGATACCATTTCTCACTCCATTCTTCTTGACAGGCTCTTATCTATCGGTATTTCCCATAATGCACTCAACTGGTTTCACTCTTATCTCTCCGGTCGCTCTCAGTTCATACAACTCAAATCTTTCAGATCCAAACCCTCCCCAGTTAGTAGAGGTGTGCCCCAGGGATCTGCCTTGGGGCCCCTTCTCTTCATCCTTTACATCCTTCCTTTAGGTCAAATACTCCGGAAATTCAACATTCAGTTTCACTGCTTTGCGGATGACACCCAGCTCTACTTCTCTGCCAAACCAGATTCCTCATTCCCACCTCCCTCCCTCTCCTCTTGTCTAGCTGAACTCAAATCTTGGTTCTCCGCTAACTTTCTCAAACTAAACAGTGACAAAACAGAAATTCTACTTATCGGTACCAAATCCATCTTATCCAAAGCTGCCAGTTTCTCTCTCACTATTGGTGCCTCCACTGTTTCTCCCTCCCCTCAGGTGAAGAGTCTGGGTGTCATCCTTGACAGCACTCTCTCATTTCAGTCCCACATTAATAATATCACTCGGTCCGCCTATTTTCACCTCCGCAATATGAAACGCCTTCGCCCCTCTCTCTCTCCTCATTCTGCTGCTATACTCGTCCACAGTCTAGTCACTTCCCGGATCGATTACTGTAACTCACTGCTGTTCAGTCTCCCTCTAAAATCCCTCCACAAGCTCCAGTTGGTTCAGAACTCTGCTGCACGAATCATCACCAACACTCCCCCGTCTCACCATATCAGTCCCATCCTCCAGGAACTTCATTGGCTCCCAGTTAAGCAACGAATCCAGTTCAAGATCCTGCTTCTCACCTTCAGAGCCATCCATAATCTCTCCCCCTCGTATCTATGTGACCTTATTCACGTTGTTTCACCTGTCCGCCTCCTCAGATCTTCCTCCTCTGTCCATCTTACTGTACCATCCTTCCATCTTAGCTCCATGGGGAGAAGAGCTTTCAGCTGCTCTGCTCCCCACCTCTGGAATTCTCTCCCACAAGCCATACGGAACTCTGATTCCCTCTCCACTTTCAAATCCAGACTCAAAACTCACCTGTATCAAACTGCCTACTGTCTCTGAGTTAGTTTGATCTTGTATTGTGGTTTTGTGTCGTCTAGGATTTTATGAGTCTTGTGTTTTAACTACTTAACTGTTTTTAACTTGATTTGATCATTTTAATTGTTGTACAGTGACCTTGGGTTCCTTGAAAGGCGCTTTCTAAATAAAATGCATTATTATTACTTTTACTCAAATTCAGTTAAAAACCATCTTCTTTCAGTTTTTACCTGACTCTGATTTTAATAGCTAAATACCTCATGAACGGATCTTAATGAAGCTTTCAGAAAATAATCATCGGATGTTCATCTACTGCTGATTAACTTTTGGAATCAATCTCATTCAAGATGGCTACCACAGCTAATGAACATTAGCAAACAGAAAACTGCACTAAATCTGAGCCTACTACTGATCACACCCAACAGTATTTTTGTGATTTGACCAAAACAGCTACAACTCCATCATTTTTATATGATCTTAGTTTTAAATTCAGGTATGACAGGCTGCAGGCGATGTGCGTTCCATGTGCTTCAAGTGAAAGTAATGTCTTTTTGTTGTAAAGGAGAGTAAACGCAGAGAGTAATGACGTCAATCAGCTGTGTGTTGGTGTGTTAGGGATAATATTTAACACTGAAAATCACTTTTCTACTTCCAGCTCTGTTAATAAACTCTGTTCATTGTTTGGAACATCTGGTTTTGTGCATGAAGGTCTGTTCAGAAAAGAAACAAGTAAATTCCAAAAGTAGAAAACATCTGTTTGCAGTCAAATACAAAGATTTCATTCAAACCACAAAGTGACGTTACTAAGATGCCACTGACTTAAATGTAACATCTTTTAAAAGAGATTTCTGTGTCTTCTGTTATAATAGAGGATGTCAGCTTTTAGACCTCGATAAATGAGCGTTGACTTAAAACAAAAACTCCCAGAAAACAAAGAAGTTCAAAAATTGCATTATCAAGACATTTTTGACCAAATTGAGCCAAACAGTGTAACCCTTTTATCTACAAAATGTAACCCCTTCTTTACCAATTTCATCTAATTGATTATTTTCTTTTGTTTGTATTAATTTTGATGTTATACATTTTCATGAACATCCAGACAAACAGCAGCCTGTTGTAATGATGAATATATTAACTGTTTTTTTAGAAACTAAATTTCAGTAATTTTATATATTTTTAAAGAAGATCATGAAGCTAGATTAGTACTATTAAGTGTTCCTGGTCAGTGGTCCTTCAGGCTTTATGGAGGTCTGTAAAAGTCATATTTCTGGGACTTTGGTAGCTTTTGCCTTTTTGCTCTGTTTCAGTTCCTGGACTTGACAGTTTTCAGAGAAATGTTTGTTAGTTCAGTATCATAAAAA
This sequence comes from Callopanchax toddi, assembly GCA_006937965.1. Classification (NCBI taxonomy): domain Eukaryota; kingdom Metazoa; phylum Chordata; class Actinopteri; order Cyprinodontiformes; family Nothobranchiidae; genus Callopanchax; species Callopanchax toddi. Next base: position 493,295 of record SSNR01000226.1, on the reverse strand, counting down.
GACCCCTTAATAATTAATTAGCTTGCATAAAATTGATTCAGTATCAAGAAGCTTATTTTATATCAATGTTATCTTCTTTAAAATACACTAATGGTAAGCTAACATTGTGTCAAATTAGCTTTCTAAACAATATGCTAATAGAAAGCTAACATTGTGTCAATTTCTAAAAAATATACTAGCAGAAAGCTAATTTCCTGTCAGTTATTTTATTTAAAATATGCTAATAGAAAGTAAATTTTCTATTAGTTACTTTCTTTAAAATATATGCTAATAGTAGCTAACATTGTGTCTGTTATTTTATTTAAAATATGCTAATAGAAAGTTAATTTTCTATTTACTTTCTTTAAAATATATGCTAATAGTAGCTAACATTGTGTATGTTATTTTCTTTAAAATATGCTAATAGAAAGTTAATTTTCTATTAGTTACTTTCTTTAAAATATATGCTAATAGTAGCTAACATTGTGTATGTTATTTTCTTTAAAATATGCTAATAGAAAGTAAATTTTCTATTAGTTACTTTCTTTAAAATATATGCTAATAGTAGCTAACATTGTGTCTGTTATTTTATTTAAAATATGCTAATGGAAAACTAACATTGTGTTAAAGTTAGCTTGTGAAAAATATGTTAATAGGAAGCTAAATTTGTAAAAACCTTTTTTTTCCTCACCAGTGTCATATTGCATTAAAATTTGACAGTTTTGTTCTCTACAGGTCCCTTCATCTATGAATAAATTTGCTCTCAGTAACCAACCTATGTGGTGTTTTTGCTAGTCTTTGCTAAGCACTTGAAGAAACACAACAGGGATAACCGTGGTGGTTTTACCTGATTATAAAGTCGTGTAAATTAATTTATGCTGTTTCACTTCTACAGACGCAGTAAGCCAGCATCTCGTCCTCATTCCTGGCACTCAACAAAACTTGGTGATGGTCAGCCGGAGTTTGACCCGGCAGCGATGGACGAGATGAGTGGCACCTGGCACCACGACACCTATCATGCTAGGCAAGTCATTTAGAGGTTTATTCTTTGTTTTTGTGTTTTTAGATTAGTTGTTGAGAAAATAGCAAGTGGCTAATGAGTTAGCAGCCTTTGGCTACAAAAGCTAACAGCTGCTACTTGCTCTGAGCTAAATGCTAACATCAGTTTTCTGGTTAAATGTGAAAATTCAGATAAATATTATGGTCATGGTTTAGTTTCTGAAACACCTGACAACTAAACTACTGTTAGTGAAGTGTTAATAATATGTAAAATTGTGCATGTGTGTTATTGATAATGAAAAGCTGTAAAAAGATATTTCCAGTTTTCCTCCCTACATCTTTTCAGCTGCATTTATAGCCTCTGTTGTATTTTAATGTTTTTCAGTAATACAGGCGGTTATCAGTGTGAGTCTTTTCCTATCATCTGTCTCAGGCGTGATTTGACCTTCGACTGTCTGAGTGCTCCTGAAGTATTTAAACCCGTGTTCAGTTCAACAACCAAACGCTGCAAAAGTTAATGATTAATAAACAACAATCCCCAGCAGCTGACTGGATCATAAATGTTATTTCAGTGACGTTTAATCAAATATTTAGTTTAGTTTATTTAACAAGGACATTGCATATCAACGAACATTACCGGAAATGTACCCAAGGCTGTTTTTAATTATAAGGATGAAAAAACATTGAGTTTATGTGAACTAAGAAAAATCCTGCTGTAGATTAGACAAGTTATTTAAATTAACTTCACAGTATGTGACAGGAATGAGTCTAATCTGTACCAAATGTTATATTTGTAAAACTTCCTTAAGTTTGTGTTTTATGTTTATGATCTGTAAGAATAGCTTGTTGGAAAAATGTGAGTCATTGTCCTGGTGTCTCACTGAAATAATTCCCAACTGTTCTGGCTAGTTTTTAATTCCAGGAGACCGTTTAGTACAGGGAGTGGATACAGCGCTTCTCTTTGCCCCCCAGTGTATTTGTCTTGTTGTGATTGGTGGATAATGTTGACTTTCTCTGGTTACCCCCTTTGCACCTACGTCACCTGATCACGTGGGTTGACCATGGTGGATGGCTAGAGTATTGAACGGAGAGCAAAAGTGGCGACGGAGGTTGTTTTTTTAACCAGTTTAGTCTTCCTCCTACTAGTTCAAGACCAGTTCACATGTGGGAAGGCTTAACTGTTTTTACTAGGGGTGTAAGAAAAGATTGATACTGCAATATATTGCGATATTTTCTGTCACAATATTATATCGATATCATGATATCTGTATCGTGATATTTTGCTGTACTGAAATTTAAAGCAAATTATCAATTTTTATTTTATTAAAAAACTTTAATGGAACCATTAATGATGACAGTAATTTTTGTAGTAAAATTAAAAGTATGACCGCTAGTTGGTGGCTGTTTTCACCTTCTTCGTTCCAGTGGATCAACTAGATCTAGTAATAAAACTGGATGTGTTATGGATGAAAAAGTTTTTAGAATGCTGTGACAGTTTTTCTACTCTTAAATTATGTTTTAAAAATCATAATATATGGTCTTACTCATAGTATCGCATTACATCGCAATATATCACAATATATCGTATCATCTGTCCTGTATTGTGATACATATCGTATCGCCAGATTCTTGCTAATACACACTAGGGGTTGAACGACTTGCTATTTTTACAAGTCGACTACCAAGTAATAAAAGACGTGTTGACTTTGACTAATTGCTGATGACGTCATACTGTACATACGGCGTATACAGGACGGCTTTATAAAACCTGACAGGCTTTATTGCAAAAACTTATTTTTATGCCGACAACAAACAGCTGAGAGAGAGCAGTTGTTTTAGGAGCACTTTGGTTTTAATATCAACCCTTTAGACTAAAATGCTGATTAGTTTTAGTCACATTTTCATCTCGTCTACAGTTTGAGTCAGATTGTGGTTTATTGTTCGTCCATAATCATAACAAAGACATTCGCTATTTAATGAATAAAATCACTCAAAGCTTGATAGCCGAGCCATTAGCTCGTTAGCTTAGCCGTTAGCACATCGGAGGTTTGAATAGCGCCGCATTTTTAGTAAAACAAGAGATAAAGAAAGCAAAGACTCACCATTAAGTTGATTAAATAAGGACAATCGATTGGCAAGGGCATCAAAAGCTGCCAAGAAGTATTCTTTGAGTAAATATCCATTTTATTAGCGCAGCGCCAGACCGGAACACATCAAAGGAAACCCCTTCAAAATAAAAGTTCACATGATCAGCGACTAGTCGACCTTTGGTTTAAAAGGTCACTAGTCGACTAGTTCATGCAACCCCTAGTATTTACAGACGTTAAGTGTTAGCAACCTTACGAACATTAGCTTACATTCTCCCTGCTCCTTCACCGATGTAAACAAGTTGCCGACTTTGCCAGAATTCACCCCGCTGGATTTATAACATTATGCGATTAACAGCATTCACTTTAAACTGGAGCTGATTTTAAAAAACTAAAACTAGTCCAGTACCAGTCTTAGAGGCTAGCAGGATCAACGGGTTCAGATGCTACTCTCACACCGGACGAGGCGAGAAGTCTCATAACTGCGAAGCTCATCATGCTAAATAAATAAGATAATTTTCACACACGTAATCCTACATTGGAACAAAATTATTATAATCTAATAACTAACTTGGAATTCACTCTAGTGGACACACGTCGTCCATAGTGAAATAAAGGATTATCAATACTAAATAAGTAATATCAACACATCACATTTATATTTCAGGGCCATCACAGTCCGCCCGCCTGCCTCCAGAAATATAAGAACGTTAATTTTACCGGTAAAACGAGTTCACTGCAAATCTGAAAACACTCTGAGGGATGCTAATCCGTTACCGCTGTGGCTCATCTCCATCTTTAGTCTCCATTAAAGTTTTAAAAAATGACAAGTTTTTACACCCTCTTCTGTTAGCGCAGCCAACCGCGCAGCAAGCTACTAACATTTTACTGTGAAATCCACTAAGTAAAAGCGATAAAAGGCTACAAACTGGCTTGTTTTGGCTAGCTTCCCACTACGTGTGTAAACAGACCTCTGCCAACCGCAATGGCTGAGGGGGCGGTACCGTGAGCGGCGTGACGTCACGTGCAAAGGGTCAATTGGATCTAACGTTTCAATAGATGTGTCAATCCTCCAAATTGACCAATGGGTTACTGAGACATGTAGGAGGCAGAGCATTGCACTACAATAAAAGCCAGCCAGCGGTGCCAAAATGGCTGATTTAGAGTATGCATTGGCATGTCTTTACCCCCATAAAACCTCTATTGGTCATATTTTTTAATTCAGTTTTGATCCAGATGGTGGTCAGAGGTTGTTCTGTGGTTTGCTACAGGTTTGGAGTTCATATTCATTTACTCTGACCTAAGTAAACTAAATAATACAACTGTAGTTTTTGAGATTTATTCCCTTATTTAGAGTCATTTTTGAGCAAAAGAGTTGAACCTGGCTCATAATGCTCCAGAATATCTGAAAGTGTGCGTGTGCTCATCTGGGAGTTGATTAATGATTGATTTAGTTTACGTGAAGTGAAACTCCAAGTCAGGAAGTCGAATCACAAACTCTTAAACTCAAAGGTAAATAAAGCCTGATGTGACTGTGTGAACGAGAGAACGAAGCTCTGACGTCTTTGGTCATTCCTGACGAGCCACCCCCTCAACTTTGGGTCTCCCATGGCAACACTCACCGTCTCCCCCCCCCCTCCTTCTTGCCCTGTTAGTGAAACACCAGCGTGTTTCCATCCTAAGATGTCCTCGTTTCTTCCCCGGTGGATGTGAGATTAAGATGCAGAGGAACAGAGTGAAAACCAGGAATCAACCAGATGAAACAGAAGTTAGAGACACGGAAAACAAAAAGCAGGAACACAATCGGCGTCCTCCTTTCCAGAGCTGTAATTGCATTGTGTCCGGCTGAAGGAATTGCTGGGTCAACCTGTGACGTGGACGCTCATGCACGCTCACACATTTACATTCCAGTCAGAGAAGAAGGGCGTTCAGCCGCAGGGCGTAAAACCACCCTCGCTTTATGTTGTCGGAGTTTAAAACCAAACAGTAATCAGAGGAGGTCACGGTCAACCGGAGCTAAGATTTCAGTAAAATCACGAGTGAATTCTGGGAAAACAAATAGGCTGTAATAGAAGAATGAGTAATTAGTGTCAGATAAAGGGACGGTTCAGGTTTTATAATGAGGGTAAACGGAGTTCTTACGATCAGTTAGGGGCTTACCTGCAGTAGACGGCAGTCAGAGTGATAACTAAGACCCATTTATTTAAACTGTAAGTGAAATTTGTAACGTTTACACTCAATTTCAACCTGTTTATCTTAGAGGAGATTATGTCCTGAGGCTTAATGGTTCCAAGATGTTCAAACCAAAACAAGTTTGTTCAGTTGTTTGTTTATTAATTCAAGCTAAAAGCAAAGTTTCTCTTTGTCTTCGTCCCCAGCGCCTCCACTACCGACTTATCTGGCGGGTTTGATTCTGGTGGGTGCTACCTGAGGAAAAGTCCAGACCAGTACAGCTCCAGAGGCAGCATGGAGAGCCTGGACCCCCCTCAGTCCTCTCGGCTTCACTCCACGATTCAGAACCAGCACCACCACGGCCACTCTGGATCCCACCCGGCTTACTCCTCCTGCCAGCACCTGTCCTCTGCCAGGTTCATACAAAAAGCAACAACTCTGATGTGACTTTGTGACGTTCTGGAGGAGGTCTAGCTTCGAGAAACACTTTGTTTAAAATCGATATCAACCAGATGAGAGAACAAACCATCAGGCCAGCAGGTAGCGATAAGGTTAATAATACCTACTTATCAGATTAAAGGAGGAGGAGGACATTGCAAAACAAATCTTTTCTTTAAAAAAATCAACCGTTTTCAGACGTGGTAAAACTCCAAACAGTCCAGTTCAGTGTTTTGGTGACTATAAAATGACAGTTTTGATGTTTTTCAATTATCCGTGTCTGGTTTGCTGCCCCATAAGAGAAACCCAGACTGTCGTTTCCCCAGCTACTTCCACCAGATCCTCTGGTGGGATCCCAAGACTTCCTCAGACCAGCCTGGAGATATAATCCCTCCAGGGTGTCCCAGGTCAACTCTAGGATCTCCTCACAAAGGAATACAGCTGAAACGCCTTCACAGGAGGGGTCCTGACCCACCTTATCTCTAAGGCTGGGCCCAGCCACCCCGCAGAGGACAAAAAAGTTCAGTTTCATAAGACAAAGCTCGCGACTGTAAGTCATCAACTGGTAAATCAAAACATCCACCTTCCAGTTTAGCTCCCTCTAAACCAGTTTAGTGTCCACATTACCACAGACGCCGTTGTGTGGAGAAAAAACCCTCAGAGATGTTCAAACCCCTCCTCTTAAGCAGGACCTCTCTCCAGACCCAAAGTGGACATTTCCTCATCAGCACCTCTTCAGTGTCACATGGATGGAATTTAATATTAAATCTTTATCGTTCCAAGCGTGGATTTGAAGTTAAAATTTCATCTTTGTTTTGTGTTTAAGGTCCTCTAACAGTATCGACCACCTGCACAGCAAGCGAGACTCCGCCTACTCCTCCTTCTCCACCACCTCCAGTACCCAGGACTACTTTGCCTCGACCCCGTCGTTCAGCCCGGAGCGCTCCTACTCCCTGGAGACCGTCTCTCAGAGAGGAGGAGGAAGTGCAGAGATGCTGCAGACGAACAGTCCTTACGTCTCGGTGGTTTATGACGCCCAACAGGGTCTCTCTCAGGAGCATAAGATAAGCTCCTCCTCTGCCGCGTTGCTAAGCAACAGCGATTCCAGAGGCGGGGTGAGATCAGGACTATCCCGAGATCTCCAAGGTAAAGTTTCTGCTTCACTGAAGGATTTCAGGTATCATTATTCCAACTAACACTATCGCCGTTTTTCTTTATGATTTAGGTTCAGTTGGTGGAGTCTGTTACCGTAGCAACAGTAGCATCAACGCCAGTGGCAGTAACAGTAGCAGCGTAGCAGCTTCAAACAGACACAGCGTCGGTCCAATATGGGGTCCAGCAGCCAGCCACAACTCATACGAGAGCCTGAAGGGGGCGCCTGCTCCGCCGAGGCGCAGCGACAGCTACGCCGCCATCAGGAACCACGAGAGGCCCAACTCCTGGTCTAGCCTGGAGCACGCCCGCTCTCTACGGTGAGTAGGGTCACAAAAACTGACTGATGCAACATGTGCATGGATGGATCAACGGAAGCCTCAGATTTTAGTTGTTAAATCTTCAAAAATAAAACAATGTTGTGCAGGATGAAGCTGTAAAAGGATTTTTTCTAATTCACCATATTTCACTCAGGTCTCTGCAGAAAAGTTCCTGGCATCCCCCCAGTGGCCCCGTGGCTTCAGGTACAGTTGTCTTCACCCACTCCTTATTTACTTTTTGCTTTCAACGAGCCATGTCCTTAAAGACAGGAAATAAATAAAAACAAGTTGTGTATCTGACAGACTGTTGGAGACCCATTTAAAACTGGTTCTTTAAGTTATCGACACAACTTCAGCTCCGCCCTCTCGTTAATATTAGGGTTGGGCGATGTGTAACTTTTTTCCAATCGTCCATCGTCAGTCCAAAAATCGACGATGGGCGATTTATTGGCGCAGGTGACATGTTGACATATTTGCGGGCGGAGCAATGTAAACACAGACTAATGGATTTACCAAATTAGAACTCAGAAGTCCCAAAATTGAGGAAATAGTTGTAAAAAAACACAGCGTCGCCTGTTTGGGGCTTCTTTGGCTTTAAACAGACGTATAGTGGCAGAAAAGAGCTCCGACATCGAGTGTTTACCCTTCTGCTGTGTGCTAACTAAGCTAACACAGAGCTAGCAGCTAGCTGCTGCTGCTCCGTCACCAAAATCGCTCAAAAAGACTTCAAACTGCAGCGGAGATTTATTTTATGGAAGCGACGTTCAGTGAAGGGGTTTTTATTCGTATTTCAGTTTCAGTTTCATGTTGTTTTTGTCGTTTATCAGACTTAGCTGAAGACAGTTGAACACCAGATCGGTGTTATGACTCGCTAAATATTCCTAGCACCGGTAGCCGACGCATAAACACGGTTTAACTGGAACAAAGCCCGTCTCTGATGTTTCCTCCCCACCACACCATAGATATTATTTAGATACATTTATTTTCTGAACACAAGCTGCTGCCGTTCTCTGTCTGTCTGCTACGGACTGAGGAAACACCGCTGCTCCGCCAGCTCTCGGGGGAGGAGGAGGAAAAAGGAAGCGGCTGCTTGCAGCTGGGAGGAGTTTGCGTATAACGTGAAAAAAGAGCATTATTTATTATTTTTACGTGGGCTGCGTCCTTTGACTTCAACCAAACGTTGTTAATAATTAAGAAATTAATTTATAGTGGGACGAATAAATCGTTCTTGAAAAACGGGAGGCGATTGGCTGAGCCCATCGCCGATGGTCAATACATTCGTCTGATCGCCCAACCGTAGCTATTATTCAAGTTTAAGTGTTGATGTTGAAGTGAGAAAAGTAGGAAAGACCTTCAGAACGTCTAGACGACTGTAGGTTAAGATGATTTTAAGAGTTACAGGAACATCTGGCTACTTGGAAGGAAAATATAACAAGATAAAGGACGGATCAGGATGTTTTAATACAAGCTCCATTTTCACAATTGTTTCACAACCAAACTGGAATCCATCTACATCCGATATGTATTGTCATAACGTAAAATTTTATATAATCTGATAGAAAATGAGAAAACTGACCAATGTGAGTGTCTTTCATTGATTCCAGCTAAAGGTTTGTTTGGCCCTGAGGGTCAGCTCCACACCGTGATGGAGAAGAGTCCAGAAAGCAGTCCCACGACAAAACCACGACAAGGTGTTGGGTTTTCCCAGCCCCCATCCCCACCCAGGCCCTCCTCTGGGCCTGCGGGGCCGCCTGCCCCTTCCAGTCGTGTCATCCTTCCTGCAGGTGTGTGCCCTGTTCCGCATCCTGAGCCACACTTCACCCAGACGCCCAGTCCCAGTCCAGGCCTGTCCGGACTCGGAGTCTACCCTTTACTGGCTAAAGAGAGCAGCCGGCATCAGGGTGTGAACGGGAGGGAGGACGCTGTGACTGACAGGTGGAGGGATGAAAGGATGTCGGCTGCAGAAAATGGCCTCCGAAGTAACAGTTCTTCACCGCGCCCACGCTCATCTTCCTCATCACAGCTCAGGACTCGAGAACTTGAGGCTGACAGGTGAAGCATCAGTTTGAACCAACTGAATGTCCTCATGGTTTCGATCTGGTCCTGATTCTAACTCAGTCTTGTCTTTAGTCACCTTCAACAGCAGGAGCTTAATGCTGGAACCCATAAACCACACATACAAGCAACCAGAGGGGAATCCGACAGCCAGCTCAGACCCCAAAGGACCCCAAATCACCAGGGATCCTACAGTCAAAACTTCCAAGGGTCTCAGTCTCAAACGCAAAACCAGGAATTCAGGATTACCTCCGTTTACTCGGGTCCAGAGCTTAGAGCCGCTTTCTCACAGGAGAAAAATGATCCCAGGTACGTTACAGGATCATTCTCTTCTTGATTTCCTTCTTTTAGTTCTGTCTTATCATCTCCTGCCCCTCCGCCCTCAGATCCAGAGACCAGACCAGCGTTTATTCAGAACCAGCATCTTCCAGATTCGCTCAGGGACAGATGCGACCTGCCTGCCCCTCGCCTGCTCAGCCACAGCCTCAGGCTCCGCCCACCTCACGGCTGTCTCCTCGTCACTCCAGCGACTCGGTCACTGCTCAGTACCACCACTGTAACCACCGAGAGCAGGACCAGGACAGCGATCACCCCCTGACCCGCCTGGAGAACGCTCTCGCTGAGGTCCAGCGCTGCACCAGCCCCGATGGCGTTTTCTACAGCAGCCATGACAACGGTAGTTTTAGTGATGTCACCCAGGCTCCTACCCGCAGCCTCTCTGTTGCAGAGAAAGTCAATCGGTTTGAGCGTCGGGAACGTGGTGGAAAGCAGCGCAGCCAGAGCATCAACATCAAACCCACTCACCTCCTGGTAAACCCAGAACACTTTCCTTCAATATGTTTCTGGAGCTTAACTAACCTCCTTGCTTCTTGCTAGCTGTTTTGCAAATTCAGTATTTTCCTGTTTTGAATCAGATGACCGATAAAAGTCGCTGTGACCCACGTGGAGCCGAAGACGTTAGAAACATGCTGGAGAGGAGCACCAAAGTGGCTAAAACCCACCGGAGGATGAGCGACAAAGGAGGCAGCAGCGTTTACATGAAACACAGGTAGAAGAGCAGGATGGGAGAGCAAAAAGAAAAACATTATCCCTGTAGTCCTGGGTTTTATCCATCAGGGCATCGTAAAGGATAATCTACTCTTTAGAAAGTCTTAAAGGGGCGTTTGTGTTGTTCTGATTTGGTAGCAGATGATTTTTTTGGCGATATAGGAGGATTTTACCTATCAGGTGGAGGGATACAGCAGCAATAATGATTCAGGTTCTTTTATTTACAGACATCATTAAGAACCGATGTGTGATTGGTGAAAAAAGCAGCGTGGGGGATCTGGCTTATCGGGGAGGGGGGTCGGATCCGACAGCGTGCACTCGTTACTGAATCATTCCAGACGCAGTGGCGGCTGGTGACATGTTTTTTGGGTGGCGCACATTTTTACAAGTCAGTTTTCAGACGCACAAATAATCACATATCATCACCACTAGAGCAGGGAATGAAGCAAAATATTTTCATCTGACTGAATATTTTGCTGGTAAAAATCCCGACCACCAGTTCTCTAACAATGTGGAGCTGTTAGGTCTAATTCTACACATCAAACAGTAAATAAATCATAAAGTCTTCATGAGGAGACCTTAGAATACCAATATAATCAGATACAAATAAAAATAAAAACAACCTGACCTACACAAGGTCAGAAACACAACTTAATATTCACAATCAGCTTTCTACTGACACCACAAACACATCTCTAACTAACATTGTCAGATAATTAATGTTACAATTCAGACAACAACCACTAACCAAGCAAGTCATGACAATCGGCTCAACTAATGAAGTGAATTAACAACAAAATAAAGTCAAATCCACTGATATGTCCCATCAAAATAAGTTAAATTACGATTTTAGGCCACTCATACAAAACTCCCATAGAGCGCCGTGCGTTTTAAGGAAAAGTGTCATAAAACGCCTCAAAACGGGCTAAACTATATGAACCAACATTCACTCAACACTGCGTGTCCCTCTAACATTCGGCTACAAAGAGGTGTTTCTATTTAAGGTATAAATCCACAAAACAGTGGGTCTCTGCCATTTGCTGAAAGGCGTTTTCAATAGCAAAAATCAGCGAGACACATTGGTAATAAAACAAAAGAAAAAAACAAATGAAGTCACTCACCATGGAGTTGATTAAATCAGGACCCATGGAATAAAATGGCTTTTTGTCACAAGCTGCCAAGAAGGATTCTTTGACTAAATATCCATCTTGTTAGCACAGCCAGTTAGACAGTGTGTAGCTCCTGCCTCTGTCTTTCTGGTTGCTTCAAAACAACGTCCGGCTGGTCGGGTCCAACCTCTTTCAGATGGCGCTTTTCCTGCTCTGTTCTTCTGGAGAACGGTTCACTTTTGAGTGATGAAACTGTATTAGTTCTCTCCATTTTTAACTCACGTCTGCTGCCTGCTACTGAAAGTGAAACCAAACGAGAGCTTCCGGGTCAACATCCGGTCTGAGTCATTCAATACGTTTTTTAAAAAACTTTATTTGTAATCACTTATGACTTATCAGTGTGTTACAGTGCCATAATTCATGATAAAAACTAAAGTAAATACTTATATAATAAGCCATTAATCCTCTGGTTTTGACTGTACCGTTGTGCGCATGTCAGGGACGCTATGACCTGCGTCCCGATTAGGTCTCCTATCTTTTGCATTAAGGATGATTTCCAGTGCGCATGCGCCAGGAACAGAAAACAAAGTGGTATGTCGGGACGGCGTCCGGTCCAGACATGAGCAGTAGACCCCAGAGAAACGTGACCTATCAGTCTGGTAAAAAAATAGTGAGAAAACGTTTCAAAACTACACCTAAATGCAGATTATACACAGCACTTATTGTATATATAATGGATGGCTCGTTTAGTTTTATTTTCATGTTAGTTTTTTATATTTTGTGATCCTATTCTCTTCTTCTTCCTCTTGGGACTGGTGGGGCGGCGCCCTAGCGCCCCCTATGGACGGGCCTCCACTGTCCAGATGTCCTGTGCTCAGAAACTGGTCCGTTAGTGCGCCCCAGGTATCAGACCTGATCCCTCTGCCCAAACGCGTCTTTGCGGACTGGTGCTCAGCCCGCAATCAGACGTTGATTAACTCCACTTCCTGTTGTGGTGCGCTCTGAAGGAGCTCTCAAAGTAGCACGCACACATTGAACAAGTCAACAGAATCAAGGTGCTGCAGTGGTTCAGTCAAAGTCCAGACCTCAACCCAACTAAAAACACTTTGAGAGCTGAAAACCTGAACAAACTGAAGCAACAGTGTAAAGTAGAACGGTTCAGAATTCTCCCAGAAGCACGTGAGAGAGTCAAACAGAAGACAAATACTGTGAGTTACTGCAGCTAAAGGTAGTTTTTCACACATTGTTTCAGCCTTTTGGTTGGATTTTTTGTTTTACGTCACATGTTTGTTAATTTTAGGTTCTGTATACCTGAATTTGCATCCTAATAAAACCAAATGATTTGTGTTGTTGTTTTGTTCTTATAGAGTCTGCAGTGCACTGCAAAATATGTAACATGTAATGTTTTGCACTCACCGAAGGCTAAATCATTTAAAACAGAAATCTGTTTGTGGTTCAGGACTCCAGCAGACCCCATCTCAGCACTGCAGAGAAGCCTCAGCAGCTTCCAACTGGATGGATGGAAAGAAGGAAGCGGCTGCAAGGACTTCCCCTGGAAACAGGAAGTCCAACAGATAACAGACCCCCAGCAGGATTTGTCCTCCAACAGGTCAGAGTCCTCCAGAAAACACTCCTCCATCCTGACACGTCTCTAATCAGATCTTCCTTTAAAGATGTCCGCTCTAACATCTTTTGGTCCATTTCCTTCAGACCTCCCTCCTCCAGCAGCCAGCAGCGTCCGTCCACCCCTGCCAAGAACCACTCACTGGAGAAAAAAGGTCCAAAAACCAAGCCTAAACCCCAAGGTTTCATCACCACGCCCCAGTCACTGGTCACTTCCCCTCATACCCCAAAGGAGAGGCATGTGGTCAGTCCTGATATTCAAGGCCAGAACCCACCACCTCTTCCCAGCGTCCCTCCGGTCGGACCGCCCCCCCTAACGAGGATCTGCGGCCGCAAGCGCCTGACAGCGGACCAGAAGAAGCGTTCGTACTCGGAACCGGAGAACATGAACGAGGTTGGGGTTTCGGATCCAGAGACCGCCGCCTTCTTCCGGCGTGAAGGTGGTTAAACCGTTCTCAGTCCTTAATGTCAAGTTAGTCAAGTTTCTCACAGACAGCTTCACAGGCGGTCATCGGGAGTTTACCTCTTCTCTTTGTCTGACAGAAACTAGTGTGGCAGACCGTAGGAAGATGTTTGAACTCGCTGCAATCCGTGTCGGCAACGGGTCCTTCCACAACACCACGTCCAGGTCTGACCAACGGCAAGCCCGTCACGATGCCCTCGCTGAGTACGTGGAGAGGAAACGAGGAGTTAGGAGAGAGGAAGGAGGACAGAGGAGCATGTCGAGGCCTCACAGTGCTTATCTCCAGCATGACAACAGCAGCCACTCAGGTGAGTTTAGGCCGGATGGAGGTTTGATCTGATGTCACCCCTTGCCTCTGTCTTATCCCATAACCCAAAGAACTCAAACCATCCACGTCTACATTAAGTTATGTAATAGAACGACTCTGGGAAAAGTCTTTTAGACTGTTGAGGTATCAAATGCTGAAGTTAGAAGTCATTTGATGTTTCTCCCCTTTTCTTTCATGTCATCTTCCATCTTCTGGTGTTGCTCAGACACCTTTAGCCGCTCTTCCACCTCCAGCCTTCTCTCCCTTCAGGAATCTACCACAGATCAGAGCTTCCTCTCTGGGGAGAGGCGTCTCTGCTCAACCCTTCCTCCTGGAGGTGACCTGTGGAGCTTCCAGTCCAACGTTTTCTACCCGGGCAGGGTGACCACACCCAGACCTCCAGCACAGCCGACACAGAGGTACCCAGACACTAACAAGCGTACCTCTGGGTTTAGGTCAGACTGTACTGGTGTCACTTTAAAGCTCCTTCACTTGATTTCTTCTCTCAGCGCTTCTTCTGGCTCAGCCGTTGAGCTCCACACCCAAATCTACCAGGATCTCAACCCCGAAGCAGGCATCAGCAGACAGAGTCATCGCAGAGACTCAAGTCGAGACCTGGACCGGCAGACCGCCGAGCCTCAACTGAAGCGAGGACTTTCTAAGAAGCTCAACGAGGCTTTGCAGAGGGCTGGGTCCTCCCGCAGGTCCGGTAGGTCCGCCTCTGCCGAAGACCTGCTGGAGCGTTTGGAGGTACAGCCACCCTCTACTCGACATCACCGCTCTCGGTCCTCCCCAACCGTAGAGAAGCTCAACCAGGTAGCAGTGGTCACAAAGAACGAAGCCAAAGTGTTTTCACTCTGACTGAACTAAACTGTGTTTTAGGACTTCGTTCCAAGTGATGTCAAGATGTTTGGCGTCTCCTTCTCTGAACCTGGACGCTGCGCTCTGGCTGCAGACGGGTAAGGAGGCATCCAGTAACGAGAATTCAGTTTTAACAGAATGATCAGACCTCTAATTAAAAAAGAATTTACCAGACAGGTCAGAACTTCTACACTAGCTTTAGTTTCATGTCTTTAAGTGAATGAAGCTAAATGTCCTTATTTGTATCTTTTATAATATTTGTTTCTGTGCCTCTCAGACCTGCAGACATTCAGACATCAGACGTCTCTCCTCAGATATCTCAGCACACTGAGAGCAGTCCACATCCTGCAGGACCTCCTCAAGGTGAGAATAAAAAACTGTCTCAGTTAAAAAGGCGTCTAAAGGAACAGATACCAGATTTTGGTTAAATGTTCACACATGGCAGAGATTTTCCTCCCTTTACAGTTTTGCAATAACACCTAAGCCTCAAAATGTCCGCCTGGCATTTCTTTTACTCTTTTAACTATAAAATTGTCCAAAAATGTCCTGTAAGCAAATGCTTTGGCTCTTTTTTCCATAACACTTGGAACTTTAAATATCTGACATTATTTTACTATATAATGTTCAATAAACCACTGTAAGAACTGTTTGAAATGAAGAAAAACCAAAAAACGAAATTAGATTTTAGAGTTTTAGTGAAAAGAAAATAGGGTTTATAGACAGAAACAACAGATTTTGCATCATAATTTAACAATTTTAACAGTCTAGAACATTTTCACCAATTTTTGTTTCCTTTTTCTCTCACTAATGCAAAAATACAGGCCAATAATTCAAAATATATTCAGGCGTTTTTTTCCCTGCCTGCTTTTCTCCTCATATGTCAGAGTCCTGGTGGTTTACTGAGAGGGGTCTGGACACCAGGGCTTCTTTTTAGGAGGAACCTTGTTTGTTCAGGGACTAAAGGATGATCAGACTCTGCCTCAGTCTTCCACCTGGAATGATGAGGTGAAGGGTTTTGGTCCCTGGCAGCATCACCAGAACCCCCAGCATCGGTCCCACAGCTTCTTCCAGTCTGGACCAGCTCAGCATCCTCCTCTAGTTCTCCCTCAGGAGACCAGCTGCTCCTCAGGAGACTCTAAAAGTAGAGGATACATGTTCAGCAGGTCTCAAACCCACAGTATTTAGTACATGGTGAACTATGCAGGCATAGTTTGTAGTCAGAATGTGGTGTACTGCACTAAAAAGTGACATCAGTGCACAAAACAGGACATTTCGACATAAAAAGTACAAATGTATGTACTTTGTACTACTTTACTTACTTGGTACACAGTTTTAAAAATGTAAAAACATAATGAAAGTATCAAAACTACATATTTTTTAGCTTCATTTACCCTTATATTCAATTCAAAACATTATTCAATCGGTCAAACCTTTATCACTGGAAATCGCTGCTTCAGCTTCAGCTTTGAGATCAAAACAATCCAGGAAACTCTGTGGTGGATTTAGAACCTGGAAAGGTCTTTTTGACAGAATCTGCTCTGTTTTTCTCCGTTTCTGTCGCTGATTTCTTCCTCCTCAGCCGCAGCGTTCGTGTGTGTGTGAGACGAGGACAAAGGGGCTACCAACAGTGTGGAAGTGAAATTACCGTAATAACACTAATCTGACCTGAAAGCGCAACTTCTCTTCTTTCTAAAACCGTTTACATTTTTTGGATAGCGCAAGCGGTCGCGGAGTTACGGTAATGGAAAGAAGGCATCAACATTTCCATAAATCAGACAGAAAATTAGTTAAAACCTTGTTTTATATGGGGTGTCATTTCATTAATTAAAATTAAAAATAAATTAGAAATTAAAAAATGCAATAAATATAAAACGACCTACGTTTTCCCATATTTATCTCCTCATAACAATAACGTTGTTTTGGGGAAACAAAATCCCTTTTTCACCACCTTTATTTAGAATCTTATGTCTAAATGTTTAAACATAATGTAAAAGTAAATATTTAGAATCAAACCTAAATTTTGGCAAATTTTAGTCGAGTTGTAAACAGTTTAGGGTTTGTTTGTTTTTACCCCAAAATGCTGTGAGAAGCTGTTGAAAGATTCAAGTGCTTTTTTTACCAATCCAGATCAAATCTCAGCTCAGGTTGAGTTTTTACAACAAGCTTTAGAGGTCTTAAACTTTCACTGTCAGACCAAATTTAGCTTCATTTTAGTCAGGAAGTGGACAGTTTAGATGTTGTTTTGACATGTTTTGGTGCTTTTTTCTTACAAAACAACCTTTTTTTAACGTTTGAGCATTTAATCAGTCTGTAGAAGCTTTAGATGTCTAAAACATTTGCTTTCAGACTAAATTTTGACCAGTTTTTGTCCAGATGTGACCAGTTCTGACATCATTTAGGCAGTGTTTTACCCCAAAATGCTATGAAGAGTCCTAGAAAGATTCAAGCTCTTTTCTTAAAACCAGTCCAGGTGAAATAGCTCAGTTTGAGCATTTAATCCGTCTTTAGATGTCTTAAACTTTCACTTTTAGACATCTATATACAATGTGGGTGTTTTTTAGTAAAAACATTTTCTGTGAATTCACCCATTTAGGCTGAATGTGGTCTGAATTAGCTGTAGATGTTCAGGATTACCTAAGAAGGACTTGATGTTGAATGTTAACGTGCGGACCTCCTGGGATTGTTTTGTTAATCTCAGACCTTCCTCTCTGCTCTGCTCTGCTCGTAGACCTCGTCCACACTCCTGTCTCTCGCCGGGAGCGTCAGAGGAACAGCGAGCGCCAACGAGCCCTCAGCACCTCCACCTTGGCGGCTTCGGTCGGCCTCCCCTGTCCCTTCTCTCCTGATGGGACTCCAGATGGAGGGACCGCTGAGTGGACAGTCAGCGAGAGGCTGAGTCAGACCAACATGGACTCCATCTCTTTCTCCGACATCCCACAAACCAGCACAAAAGACCCAACGACCGACAGAGCGTCGAGACGCGGTCTGAGCGACGCTCTAACAGACGATACGAAGGACGAGTACAGAAACAGAGCCTCCAGTCTGGAGACGGCAGGAAATACAGTTCCTCCTGTCACATCAACGCTGCCTCCAAACAGGAAGACCAGAAGGAGCTCTTCTTCTTCTCCTCCTCCTCCATCCTCCGATCCGACCGTCCATCAGCGCCTGTCCTCCCTGAGAATCTCAGAGTCCAGCCTCTCGGGTTCCTTCGACCAGCAGCAACTAAAGTCCCTAATGGGAAAGACTCAAGAGGACTTAGATGAGGTCTTCTTCCAAACTCCACCTCCTCCACCACCTCCATCCCCTCCATCTTCTCCACCCTTTAAAGAGACAAACATCACAGAGGACTTCCCTCCTCCTCCTCCTCCTCCTCCTCCTCTGGAGGTGGAAGCTGAACATCAGTCAGAACAAAGGTTTGCTCTCTAACATCTAAACTATGAGGTCCTCATTAAAACGTCATCATCACGTGTAATTTAACCACTCCATCTCCACCAGGAAGTCCGTATCCCAGTCGTCTCCACCTCCACCCAGTCCTCAGCCGTCAGCCTCCATCACCGAGGACAACGTCGTGTTGGAGTACCAGCCGCTGCCCAGGAGAGAAAAGACCTCGGAGGAGCTGAGAGCGGAGGTTCTGGCCCGCCAGCTGGTGTGGATCTCAGCCTTTATTCATTCAGAAATCGGTTTCGTTGTGCTCCTCAGGACAGAAAGAAAAAGTCAAAGTTTAAAACGGTTCATGAAATCAACAAAAAGAGCAAACAGAAGACCTTTAGTTCACACTTTGATCAGAACATTTATTAAGTTTATTAATAGAATAGATTTTTGTGTTTTTTTAAACCCAAATTGAGAACTGGTTTCACAAAACTGGGACCTGAAAACTGATCCAGGACCAGGAAGTTCTGGGTTTTATTAGTGAACCTGAACTCGACTTTCTGTGAGGTTTTAGGAGACGATGAGACCTTTAGGGTGAGAGAAGTATGGATTGAAATTATTTTTGTATTTTCTTTTTTTAAATTAGATTTTCAATATTTTTTTATTTTTACTTTAATTGTTTGTTTTATTTTTATTTTTTTTATTTAATTGTATTTTTTTTAATGATATTTTGTTTAAATAATTTTTTATTTTCTTTTGTTTAAATTTTTTATTTGATTGTTTTATTTTTGTTTTGTTTTCCTTTATTTTGTTTAGTTTATATTTTTAAAAACATTTTTTGGGGGGTCATTTTATTTTTTTTAATTAAATTTAATTTTTTTATATATATATTTTGTTTAAATAAGTTTTTATTTTCTTTTGTTAAAATTTTTGATTTGATTTATTTTTATGTTTTTTTTTTATTTTATTTAATTTTATTGTATTTTTAAAGATATTTTGTTTAAATAATTTTTTTAAATTTTCTTTTGTTTTAATTTTTTTATTTGATTGATTTATTTTTGTTTTGTTTTATTTTGTTTAGTTTTAATTTTTTAAACATTTTTTGGGGGGTCATTTTATTTATTTATTTATTTATTTATTTATTTATTTATTTATTTATTTATTTATTTTTAATTTATTTATATTTGGTTATTTTATTTATTTCCCTAGTTAACCATCTGCTAAATAAACTACAGTCTGCTCCATTGGTTGACCGGAGCATCAGAGGGGACTTCTGTGGACTCCTTGTCTCAGTTGAAGTCACTGTTCTTGAGCCTAAAGATGATGAGTTCTGCTCCTGGTTCTAACAAAAACTGCAGGTTTAAAAGAATCCAAGTCATCGTTGGCTCTTGTTGATAAATAACACAATAGTGACTCATCCCTTGAGTTGTTGAGCTTTTTGTGTCTGATTGATTAACAGGTTAGAGTTTAGTCCCATAAAGAAAAAGAACTAGTCTGAAAAAGTTAAACTTAATGAAAAAAGTACAAATATAAAACACTGAAAAAAATTCTGAAACATATTGATCAGGACAAATTTAAAATATTACAGGAACGTCTGATTTGAAGGAAAATATAAACAACATGACTGGATTAAAACTCCACGTTTTAGTTTTTGTCTATCAGGCTCTGATTCTCGATGTTTTGCCTTTCATGGTCTCCAGGTGCTGCAGGACCCGACTCTGGCGCCCCTGTTGGACACCTGGGGGGGTAAATCCACCGTGGAGCTGATGGAGGAGATCTTTTCAAACAGCAGACTGACTGATAAATCACAGCACAGAGGCAGTAACCATCCAGATGAACGGTAACGTAGACGGACTGCTCTAAAGCTCCAGTTTAAACAGCTGTTTCATCTGAGTCCAGTCAGCTGATCAGAGCTGTTTTCAGCGCTGAAACCTTTTTCACAGTTTAGACACAAAATCAAGCAGCGTGTGTTTGTGCTGAACTCTACATCAGAGTGTGTAAGAGGAGGATGAAGACTGTCAGGGTGTTTATTTATCGGGGAGATAACTGAAACGCCGTCCTGTAAACCAACGTTTATCACTCCAGCTGTTCGCTGACAGACTCTTTCTCTTATCTGCTGCTGACAAAGTGAAGGAGGAATGTTGTGAAGCTCTCTGGTCTGACTCGTTCACGTGTCGGCCTCATTGGACTTTCTGTAAACTCCAAGTTCACAGAGAGAACAATCAGCCTGGATATGAACATTCACGGGGGGGGGGGGTTCTGTGATGGGGTCAGAAAAACGCTTCTGTTTCTGTTGATTGGTTCAGAGGTAAACCCGGACACAAACAGCTGATCTGCTCAGGATTAAATGATTGTATCCTGTTCTGAGGTCTCAGGTCTCTGATTTGTGGGTTTCCATGAGTTTAGACTCGTTCTTTAGCGTTCAGCATGTTTGGAAGTCTTCAAGATGATGTGTGGAGCCACTGTTTCAGTTTTCAGCTTTAAGTCTTTGGATTAGAACGAACCTAATATGTGTTCCAGAGTTCCTTTGACCTCTTTACCTTGGGTGGTCTGATGTTTCCTACCAAGTTTGTTTTGTTGTATCTTGAATCAGACTGACCGGGAGCTTTGGTGGTCCGATCCCTGGACATGACAACTGATAATCAGGACACGGAACGTCACCTCTCTGGCGGGGAAGGAGCTGGAGCTTGTGGAAGAGGTTGAGCGGTACCGGCTAGATATAGTCGGGCTCACCTCGACACACAGCGTTGGCTCTGGAACCCGAGTCCTTGAGGGGGGCTGGACTCTCTTCTATGTGGGAGTTGATCCGAGTGAGAGGTGGAGGGCTGGGGTGGGCTTTCTGTTAGCCCCAAAACTTTCAGCCTGTTGGGGTTTACCCCGGGGGATGAGAGGGTAGCTTCCCTGCACCTCTGAGTCTGGGAACGGGTCCTGACTGTTGTTTGTGCTTATGCACCAAATAGCAGGAGTCCCAGGGACTGGAAACTCCACTGACAGCGTGACCTGGAGGGGCGTGATTGGGAGGAACGGCCCGCTCTGACACCGTTATTGGACTTATGTTTGGCCATAGCATCAGTACACCTGGTACCAGGGCAGCCTAGGTCGCAGGTCAACAAATGACTTGATAGTTGAATCATCTGACCTGCAGCTGTATGTTTTGGACACTCGGGTGAAAAGAGGAGCGGAGTGGTGGTGAGCTGGATCAGATGACGGGGGATGCTCAGACCTGGTAGACCCAAACGTCTAGTGACGGTCTGCTGGGAACACCTGGCAGAAGCTGTCAAGATGGTCTTCAACTCCCAACAAACCAGTGAGAAACTATCAAAGTCCTACATCAGACCAAAAAGAAAAACTAGATGTTAATCAAAGAGAAAATAAAGAGGTTAAAGGAACTCTGGCTGCAGAGGTTCACAGCCCCGATCAGACTAGTTTTCATTAAAATACTTAAAACTCACCCAAAAAGTGGAATATTGCAAATAAAAACCTAAACAGAGAACAAACTGTCTTGGAGACTTCCAGGCATAGATAAACCGTTTAAACCCATGAAGAAAAACACCTGTATGACGGTGAAGCGTGGTGGTGGCAGCATCATGCCGTGGGGAGGTTTTCCACCAGGTGTTCTCGTCTAAATGTTCCACTTTAAGGAACGATGGATTATTTAACACATCTTCATGGATTGGAGCTGTTTTTAAGCTGGCAGCAACACTAGGGTCTTGTCTGCTTTCTGACTAGCCATTAGTGTCCTGATATAAAGCCTATTTCTCTGAACTGAGGTTGTTCAAGATGCTATCAGTGGATATGATAGAAACCATTTATAACTTTTACAAAGAAACATCCCTTAAATTTAAAAAAGTCATTTGGCTTCTGATCATCATTTTAGCTTCAGATCTTAGGTTCAGGTTTCTAGTTGCAGCTCAGTTAACTTATTTACATTCTGGATAATTTTATTTTCATGTCAACACAGAATCCCCAAAGCATCCATTTTTAATTCAAATATAAGGAGATACAAGTGAAACAATGGAATGCCGAGGGAGTTAAATACCTTCAGAGTTCACTGAAAGCTCAAGCGAAGACGAGGAGGTTCAGACTGAGTTTATCTTGGCCGACTGTCAGAGGCAGACGGAGGTGGAATCGTCAGGCGGGACAGGAGAGACCAGAAGAACCAGATCGCTGTTTCTCAACAGCAGAATAAGAACAAAGTGTCCAACAGCGCTGATTGTTTCACTGTTTAAAGGTGTGTGATCGGTGCTCATCTGACTCAAAACGCTGCAGGTGATTACCTGATTTATCAGCTTTAAAGGACACGTTTTGCTCTGGCAATAAAGAAAAGCCTCCTCGTCCCATAACTGTCTCTTATAGTAATATATATTTCTACATAAACTATAAAACTATGAAATAAAAGTTTCATCAACTTAAAGTATCAGTAAGATTTAATTTGATGCCAACTTTAGGCATCGTTTAGAAATAATCTGCTTTTACAGATGGTAAAAAAAAACAGAACAACACTGACATCTAGTGGCCAGCTTGTATAACTGAGCTGACTTGAATAAATGTTCTTTTAAATTATTTTTTGTCTATTTAACGCAACTTATTGTTTTTATATTTATTTATTTCATTATAGCATTTCTTCACAAGATAATTCAAGCTAATTATGTAATAAATCAGAACAATTAGATATAATTTATTAGATAAAATCTTTAAAAAACACAATTTGTTGTAAAAAGTTAAACATCAGTATTTTATTTCCACAGGATTCAGGATGAGACCTTCAGTTCTGTCCAGAGTTCAGCCTCAGATCAGAGGAAGGAGGTGAATCTGGATGAAGAGACGGACCTCAACCTCAAGAAGGTAAATAAAAGTTTTATCAAACCAATAATTAAAAAACAAATTTAAACAGCAGGATAAATTTAGAACAATTTAAAAAAGAAAATATCTTTATGTATAGAAGTAAATAACCAATAAAACCAAATGAAAGACATGGATTCTTCTATAAAATTCAAATCTAGAGAATTTAATTATGTTTTAAAATTTAACACAGGCAGACGAGAGGCTGTCCAGCTGGTCCAGGACTGTGGAGGTCTGTGACCCAGTCAGCAGGTCTGAACATTGTGTTTCCCTCTCTGTCCACCAGGTGGAGCTCTGCAAGGCTCTGAGGAGCAGCGTGTTGGCGCTGCAGCAGGAGAAACAGGAGCTGAGTGAGGAGCTGACACATCACCGGGCTCTGGGGTCCCGCCTCGAGGCGCTGGTCCAGGATCTGCTGAAACCCAATGAGAAGGAGAAGTACAGCGTGTTCGTCGGTACGACGCCGACCACCACAAGATGATTTCACCCAGTAAAGGTGGTCCTCATGTCCATCAGACACTCAGTTGTTTTTTTTGCTTCTACCTACAGGAGATCTGGAGAGGATTGTGAACCTGCTGCTGTCTCTGTGCAGCCGCCTGTCCAGGATCGACAGGTCTTTACTGTCTCTGCAGAGAGACGAGCTGATGACGGAGGAGGCAGCCGAGGAGAAGGTGAGACATTGTAGAGGTTTACAAACAGATAATATAGCTTTCTAACACATTAGTATGACATTATTTGACTGAGGGTTGTTTTAAAAAACAGAATTTGCCACTAATTTGTCACTGATCTGCAGCAGTGTCTCTCCCGATCATGAGCATTGCTCCAGTCAGAGGACTACTTCCTGTTTCTAGAGACTCTGCCTGCTTTGAGTGATGTCACCAGTGGGTGTGGTCCTCCTGACTGTAGATAACTGATAGAACGCCACGCTAAGGACAGATGTTTGGTTTCCAGCTGCGTGAAACCTTTGAAAATGATTTGATTTTAACATATTTTCAAGGTCTTAAAAAAGCAGGACGTGGTCGTAGCACAGAAACATTTACGAGACAGTAAAGTCGACTTGTTTTTGAGTATTATATATACACTGTAAAAAATGTCTGCAAATTCATAATACAAGTTTTAAACAAAAATTTTAAAAATACATACAACACTTGTGAAAAGTCATAAAGTTACATTCCTCTAAACTTTTACAACCTGTTTTTTATTTAGTTTTTGTTCACGAATGTGTAAAATCATCAAACAGCTGCTGGAAGATCTAAAAACTCACCGTGAAAATGCTTGAAAGGTTCTGGAATTTGACTTTGACAAAAGTGATGCAACCTGCCCAGTGACCAGAGTCTGAGGACCTTCAGAATGAGCAGCCCAGAGGTTTACCATCAGAGCACACTTATCCCACAGTAAACATCTCATTCAGATTAAATTAGAAACCACACTAAGGAGCCTTCAGTGTCAGCAAATTTTATAATCTGGATGTCAAAAAACAAACAAACAAAAACATTATTATTGTGTGTTCAGCATTGTTTCCAGCTCCAGTTTGCTATTAAAACCTATTCAATAATTGTTGATATTCATTCATTTATTTAATTAATTATGTTATAGATTTGTTATTTCTTTTTTCTGGAAAGGAAAACGTTCTAAACATCAGTAACCGATGACGTATTCTACCGTAGACCACTAGAGGGAGCTCACGTTGAACCAGACATACATGGGTTGTAGTTTGAGAACCACTACGACACAACTCTGGGTCATTCCTTTATTTAGGAGATTTTTAATTTACAAGTCAGAGTTCAGTGTCTGAATTTAGTCAGGAGCAAGGGCTGAAACTGAAAAGCAGCCAAAGTTCAAGAATAAAAGTCTGGAGAACCTGTGAGTCAAGACTGTTTTAAAGGAGTAGAAGGTCTGGCTGCTTGGAGGGAAAATATAAAGAAATCAGGATTGGATCAGGTTTATGTTCATGATTTTACAAATGGAGGATTTGTCTTTAGATCGGACCTAAAAGTTGCATGTTTTACTGAAAAGTTCTCCTGTCGTCTCCTGACCCTAAAACCTTTGTGAAATCCAGCTGATCAACATTCCTGTTAAAAATGTTTTCGGATTCAGTTTGAATCTAAGGTGACTTCCTGTTTTTTTATCCTCCTCTTCAGGACTCCCTTCATCACAAACGCTCTCTGCTCCTTCGTCAAACCGAAGACGCTCGGGAGCTGAAGGAGAACTTGGACCGGCGGCAGCGAGTGGTCCAAACCATCCTGCTGGGCTACCTCACCGAACCACAACTCCAAGACTACCGCCGCTTCGTCAGCGCCAAACCCTCCCTCCTGATTCGCCAGCGGCACCTGGATGACCTCATACGGCAGGGGGAGGAGCAGCTTACGCAATTGGCTGAGAGCCTGCCGTCGGAGCTGGCAGAGGCTTGTGGCTGGTCGATGATAGGTCGACTGTCAAACTTCACCTCATGCTCCTCTTTGGATACGCCCCCTCTGATTCCAGGCCCCGCCCACTCAATCAGACCCACCACGGTGACATCACTGTAACTCTTTGCTCCTGAAAATCTCAAAGTGAAGGTTTAGATGAAGGAGGACCAGAACTGTGACTTTCAGAACCACAACGTTTTTCCAAGGAAGATTCTAAACCCTCTAAAGGACAAATCTGGTCTTTTGGGTCATTTTCTGCTTTTTGTAATACTCTCCATCATTTATCACGTCAGCAAATAACTAAAATATTTGTTTTCAAACACGATTCAAACCCAACATGACCCAAACACACTGAAATTGTCCTTTAGCGTCCTCCACGGTGCTTTCAGGAAGTCTTTATTTCTTAGGATTGGATGAAACGAGCAGGAGCCCAAAGAAAAGGACGTCATCTGCAAACAGTCACATGTCGTCCAGGTTTTCAGACTTAAAACACCTGCTCCGCTCTCGCACATGTACAGGAATAAATCAACACCAAAAGTTGAAGGATTCTGTTTTATTTCACTTCAAACATAAAGGCACATAAACCCTTAAACGCTCTGAGGGAACTGTAATCACGGCCGTCACGTGAAACTGTAACATCTGTGTTCGAACGCAGATCGTAGCACTTCAGTCTCACACTGTTTCACTCTATGTGGCTAAAAGTTCACATCCCAACGACTTTCTCTGACATCAGCGCTTTCCTCTACAGCTCAAGTGTCACAACTATCAGAACATCTGGATGATTTTAGGCCTTTTATTAAATAAAATACATGAAGGATTACAAAACAGTTTGATCCCCAAAGATATTTAATTTTGTACAATAAACAGAGGCAGAACTTTACCTCCAAACAATCAGATTTTCATTTTCCAGGTTTCATTAATTTTATGAGACACCTCTCCTCTCATTAAAAACTGTAAAAATTCTCCTCCAGTGATCATCCATCTGTCAGAAAAACAAAAAGACTCCGTATTTAAAGTTTCTGATCAATAAAAGCACTTTGACGGCTCTGGTTTTGTTTCTCTTGCTTTTCTGAAAATCATCAATCCCCAAAAAAATGCAATTAAGAAATGGTGCTGCATATTATTTGTTGATAGACTCAAAGAAATTTGGTTCTGGTTTGATAGAAGAAAACTTCTAATTTAAGCCTGTTTTTATGGTGTTTAACCACCAGTTCTGTCACTATTAATAAAATATCAGCATTAACATTCCAAATTAAAATATTTTTATTGTTTTTTGTGTGAAAGGGTTGGTGATGCTTTTATAACTAAGAGACAATAAGCGGGTGATAATGTTTTTGCCTTATTTTGTGATTTTGTGTCTGTGTGAGAGGCACCTGGCTGCAGACACAATTTGGCGGACAAAGATGGCGGACAGCCACTCTCGTACTACCGTACCGGAAGCTCTCTACCAAGTGACGTAATTCTCCGTACCGGAAGCGAATATCCTTTATCTAGATTGGCTGTGGGGATTTCAAGCAAGGTCAACAACCCTCCCCCTAACCTAACCCTAACCAATTCCGGTACGGTATGCGGAGGTTGCTGTCCG
Organism: Callopanchax toddi; assembly: GCA_006937965.1. Lineage (NCBI taxonomy): Eukaryota > Metazoa > Chordata > Actinopteri > Cyprinodontiformes > Nothobranchiidae > Callopanchax > Callopanchax toddi. Next base: position 466,482 of record SSNR01000226.1, on the reverse strand, counting down.
CCATCTTGTGTCTGCAGCCAGGTACTCTTGGTCTGTGTGCAAAACATCTGATGAACCACCAGATGGATTTTAAGGAAACTTTAAAAAAGCAATCATGAAGTGTACAGCTACCAGCTGATTAACTTTTTGAGTCAATCAAATCACATAATCACAGTAAAATGTATTAGAAAAATTATTATTTGAACATACAGCAGCAAGGTAAGAACTACATGAAAACAATTCAATTTGTTATCTGGAAAAATTATGTGAGATACTTTTAATCTGGACAATTTCCCATTCATTTCCATGGAGGAGGCGGGGCTTATAACCTATACTGCAGACTACCACTAGGGGGCATTTATTCTGGTTTTAACTACTGTGCTGACATGATGCGAGACCTTGTGATGTCACAACCCATCAACCATAAATGATTGTAAACATGAAAGTTGAAGCTGGAACAAATGAGCTCCCCCTAGTGGCTGGCTGCAGTGTAAGCCCCGCCCCCTTTATGTAAACTAATAGTGCTTTATACAGATTGTGACTCCTGTTGATTCACCTACTGTTTTATGTTCTAATATTGCTTTTTAATATGCTGTAATTAGTTATGTGATTATTAGAAATCACCATGATTGTGTTCACGTGAGGAGGCGGGGCTATAAACTTACCTGAACACATAATCTCTCATCATTATGACTACAGGGTTTTTTTTTTTTTTTTTTTATCAAAGTGGTGTAAATGTAAATGAGCTTTGATGAAGGTGAATAATTACTTGAATGATGAGAAAATACATCAGAAAAGTTTAAAATAATCATTTAAGGTCTTAAATTATGTATAAAATTACATAAATGTGACGACGTTAAATAAAATTTACGGTATTTCTTAACAAACCTTTAGATTTAACCCGACTGGGCGCAGATCCTATGTAACTGACACCAACATCCGGGTTACCTGCTGGAATGCAGCAGGTGCAGTAGCGTTAAATACCTGCGGTGGGCGGGGCTTGTCCTGGTCTGACAGAAACAACTGTCCGACCTTTGAGACGGGAAGCAGACGGAGCCATGGCCACAGACTTCACCCAGAACTCGGTTCTGCTCTTCCTCCAGAGCAGCGGGGGTTCGGTGAAAAACTCCGACCTGTTGCTGCACTTCAAACGGTTTCTGCAGGACCCCGCGAACCGGGACCGGAACCGAGAGCTGTTTAAAAAGTTTGTGAACTCCGTGGCCATTGTGAAGCAGGTCGACGGGGTGTCTCACGTCCACCTCAGGAAAAAGTTCTCGGGACATGTCTCCGGCGGAGCTGGACCGGACTCTCCGGTACCCGCCGGGAATTACACGGAGCCCGCCGCCGTGAACCACGCCCCGCTGGGTGAAACCGGGAGAAAGACGGTCCTACCGACGGCTGGAATTATGGTGGAGAACCACAGCGAGGCGGAGACGAATCTAAACACGAAACGGAAACGGGTAAACAACGATCCAGAACCAGCAATTAGACTGGTCCCGGGTCTGCCTCAGCCTCCCGTTCCTGATCAGAGCGCCAAAGTGGGGCAGCAGAGGTCCGGTCCTGTCCCCCGGTCCCAGGAACCAGAACCCCAAAGAGGACAAGAAGCACTCTATCGGGAGCCTCTTCTTCATCAAGATCTTCCTCCTCCTCCTCTGGGACCTTCTCTTCATCAGGATTTTCCTCCTCCTCCTCTGGGACCTTCTCTTCATCAGGATTTTCCTCCTCCTCCTCTGGGACCTTCTCTTCATCAGGATCTTCTTCCTCCTCTGGGACCCTCTCTTCGTCAGGATCTTCCTCCTCCTCCTCCTCTGGGACTCTTTCTTCATGAGGATCTTCCTCCTCCTCCTCCTCTGGGACTCTTTCTTCATGAGGATCTTCCTCCTCCTCCTCCTCTGGGACCTTCTCTTCGTCAGGATCTTCCTCCTCCATCTCTGGGACCTTCTCTTCGTCAGGATCTTCCTCCTCCATCTCTGGGACCTTCTCTTCGTCAGGATCTTCCTCCTCCTCCATCTCTGGGACCTTCTCTTCGTCAGGATCTTCCTCCTCCTCCATCTCTGGGACCTTCTCTTCGTCAGGATCTTCCTCCTCCATCTCTGGGACCTTCTCTTCTTCTGGAGCCTCGTCGTCAGCAACTTCCTCTTTATCAGAGACCTTATCTGCATCAGAGGTCTCCACTTCGTCAGGATCCTCCGCTTTTTTTGGGACCTCCTCTTCGTCAGGGACCTCCTCTTCGTCAGGAGCCTCCTCTTCATCTGGGACCTCTTCGTCAGGAGCCCCCTCTTCGTCAGGAGCCTCCTCTTCATCTGGGACCTCTTCGTCAGGAGCCTCCTCTTCATCTGGGACCTCTTCGTCAGGAGCCCCCTCTTCGTCAGGAGCCCCCTCTTCGTCAGGAGCCCCCTCTTCGTCAGGAGCCCCCTCTTCGTCAGGAGCCTCCTCTTCATCTGGGACCTCTTCGTCAGGAGCCCCCTCTTCATCTGGGACCTCTTCGTCAGGAGCCCCCTCTTCATCTGGGACCTCTTCGTCAGGAGCCCCCTCTTCGTCAGGAGCCCCCTCTTCATCAGGAGTTTCTAGATCAGCAACTTCCCCTTCATCTTCATCTGGGACCTTCTCTTCACCAGGAGCCCCCTCCTCCTCCTCAGGTTCCTCCCTTTCATCAGGAGCCTCCTCCTGATCAAGGACCTCCTCTTCATCAGGAGCCTCCTCAGCAGCTCCGCCCTCACCGCTTCAGACACAGACCAAGCTACAAATCAGCGGTCTCTCAGGATGATGATGAGGAGGAGGAGGAAGAGGAGGAGGTCCCAACAATACCAGGAGGACACTTGACCCAGAACGCCCCCATTACTGTCTCAGATAGGTCCATCTCTGCATCACTACCCAGCATCATAGCATCACCTTCATCTCCCTCCTCTTCCTCAGGGAGACCAGTCCCACAGATTTTTATCCAGCATACTGAGGAAGAGGAGGAGGTCTCGACCTCCAGGGGTCCCTCAGATGTCAAACCAGAACCTGTTACTGACCCAGAATCAGCAGGGGTCTCTTTACAGGGGTCCGATCAGAACCAAAGGCCGTCCTCCAGCATCTACTCCACCTCATCTAACGAACAGTTCTACAGCACCGCCTGGCCGCCAACCAGAGCTCCAAGGTGGAGCAGCAGCTCCAGCCAAGCAGGTAACTTCACCAGAACATCTGAAAACATGAAACAGTTTTTTATTTGTGTGGAGGAGGAATCGGATGAAAACCAGGAACTAAAGATGCTCCGATTCTGGGTCTGGGACTTACACCGATTTATGTCCAAGAACTAGAATTAGTAGAATACATTTTAACATTTTAACATTTCTGGTTTAATTTTAAAAATTAAACAGTAAAATCATGGCCTTGGTTCTTACACTTTGTCAAAATTCAAGAATTTTCAAGGTGAAATTTTAAGAAATATTTGATATTCATGAACAGTACACTCTAAAAAACAGCCTGTAAAAGTTTGAAGGAATTTAATGTTTGACTTTTAACAGGTGTTTATGCATTTAAAAAATGTTATTTAAAACGTGTGTTATGAATTTGCTTTGGAAAAAAAAAACCAAGACATCTGTTTTTCGACAAACATTTTTTTACAGTGTACATATAGTGCTTAAAACGATTAAACTTTATTGTCTCATAAGTGATTCGTTGCTACGACCAAAAAATTCAAGCACTTGAAAACCTTGAAAAAAAGAAGTGTTTGAAACCTAAATAAAAATTGATCGTAACATTTCCGAGACCAAAACGTGAAATCTATTCTTTGAGTGTATTTGTACACTGTAAAAAATGTCAATAGACAAAACGAATAACGCCCTGGATTTTTTTCCACGATGTGTTGGACCTTTCTGTTCATCCTGATGCAGATTTTAGTGAACATTTAAAAACAAATAGAATAAAACACTTGTGAGTTCCTTGACATGTTTATGATATATGTCGTCCTGTTTTTGTGTAAATCATGTTAGGGGCTGGAAAAATCTAGAAACCCCACCTTGAAAATTGCTTGAATTAGATTTTTGCCTCTTACTTAAACAAAATTCTACAAAATATAGATGTATGAATAAAATGTTTTCTTGCATTATTATTACCTTTTAAAGTTATATTTTTGTTGTTTTTAATTTCCTTTTGCACATTTGGTGCCCTAAATTGATCAAACCTGTAAAGTTGAATTGTTTTGTTCTTGTTGTGGGAGTTAAAGGGTTAAAACTGCTGGTTTCTGAATTCCTGTGACAGCAGATGATCCAGTCAGCGGTAAGATGATCCAGGACGTTCTCCAGAGATCTAAGAGAAGGGATCTGGAACCTGCAGCACTTCTTCGTGCTAACAGTAAAACCACGAAGCCGTGGCACCACTCCACAGGGAATCTGTTGGACGACCAGCAGAACTTGGGTTGTCTGTCACCGCTATCTCGCTCCACCGACTGTCTCCATGAAGACCAGGATTTTGCGTCCGACTCGATGCCGTGGCACCACTCCACAGGTCCGATCAGAACCTGAGAAGGTTCAGATTCAACCCTAGAATCAGAAGATGTTTAGTTTCACATGTGATTTGTGGAATCGTCCAACAGGTGATCTCCTTGATGACCGCGATGAGATTGGGTCAAGCGAGGGCTCCATCTCCTCCCCTCAGGCCCAGCTGCGCTCGGCGGCGGTCCGCCGGATCAGCACCCGACTCAGGAACAGGATGTGCCGCAGCCTGGGGACCGACCTGGACCAGATCCTCCAGGAGGAGGGCGACGTGGGAGGAGGGAACGAGGCGGCCCGGCTGAACCGCCTCCACCGGATCTCCTCCACTCTCAGCCTTCCCTTCAACCGGTCGTCCTCCTCTTTGTCATCTTGCACAACGTCGCCTAACTTCCCCAGATTATCTGTTCAGATGGATGGGGAGGACAGAAGATCGCTCAGGAGTCGTCTCGCCTCCATCTCATCTCATGGACAGGTAAGTCTGAAACACCTTAAACCCTTTTTTAACATTTAACCAGATGAGACGGGTTAAAAACACGTTCTTATTTTCAACCGTGACCTGGCAAAAGATCTGTAAACCACATGGCTGTAATCAGACATAGGAAGAGTGGTTATCTGAGCTTTGTAGATGAAGTAGAGGAGGAACACATTCTACAAAGAAATCAAATAATCTTTGTAATTTGTCAATATGGTTTGAAAAGGACAGTTTTGTCTAGCCAGAGTCAAGTCACAGGAATTTTCAACATAGTTAGAAAATTTGCACAAAAAATGTTCCTCTTGAATTCTTCTGAGTTCAATTTGTCAGAATGTGGAGAAATGTGAGACCAACTTAGGATGAGTTGGAGACCAAACTGAGACTAAATGAAAACATTTTGTGATTAAACTGAAACAAGAAAATGTACGTGACCATGACATGAATGTTGCAGTTTGTTCATAACATCACAATCCCCACGTGACCCGGTCAGATATAAAACCGAACTTACAGAATCTGTGTGATTCCAACTAAAAATGAGCTAAATTTATTCAGTTTTGTGTCTCAAACTAGTTTTAAATCTGTCTTGGTCACATGACGCATGTGGAAACAAACTGAGACAGCTGTGCAAACTGTCCTGTTGCAGTTTATTCAAAAGTATCTCATGTTTCAATTTGTCTAATTTATCCTCATTTCTTTCTCAATTGTGTCTCCAATGACTCTTAAAGTTGTCTCGTGTTTTTTTTAAACTTCCTGTCTCATGAAAACTAAATCAAGAAAAGTTCCAGACGGGTTTCTGACGCCTCCTGTGGCTAGAAGAAAATTGTAAAGCTAATCTTTTTCAAATTTGAGTGACTCAAAAGCGACGTTCTGCGAGGAAAAAAACGAACAACCCTGAAGAACGTTTTGAGACAGTTTGGAGACTGATCAGGACTGATGATTATAATCAGTCACCAACAGTCGTATCTTTATCCTTCACATGTCGGTGATCTAATGGTTCCATATTACACATGTATGATCCATGTTTTTCTTCAGGGATCGTTTAAACATCGAGCTTTCTTCTGGACGGTTTATTCATAAAATAACGATATTTTCTAAGTCATGAACTGTTATGATCATCAAAGTTGTTCTGTTGTTGTTTGGACTTGTTTTGTGATGACCCAGAGTTTGTGACGTCACTTGTATTTACATTTAAACATAAACTCATGTTTATCTTTTTAAGGTCAGCCTTCGTCCATTTGGAACAAGCTAATGTGATTCTCTCCTAACTTTATTCCTGAAATTAGACACATCCGGAACAAATTTCACCTGTTTCTGATGTTTTAATTAATTCCATTCTGAAGTAAAGCTGAAACATTTGGACCAAAACATCCTAAAAAAGACTGAAAATGTTCAGAACTTTTGATTTCATGCGATCATCTCTGAATTTGACAGTTTTAATTCTTGTTTTTAAAGTAAAACCACTAACGTTAAACGTGATCCTCCCTATCACCAGTCGCTGGTTCCCCTGGAGCCCAGGGAGCACAACTGGATGGTGAAAGGGGCGGCGGCGGCCTGGCAGGACATTTACGTGCTCTTCAGAGAGGACATGTCTCTGCTCAACAAACCAGACTTCATCTCCGGCTTCACCGTGCTGCACTGGATCGCCAAACACGGGGACCACCGGGTCCTGAACACCCTGGGGTGAGCTGCTGATCATAATAATCACAATTCCATGTTGTTATTTTTAATATGACCCTGTAAGGACATTATTTCCCAGTTAAAGGAAGATGTTGGCATTCTGGGGGCTAGAAGTAGCTCTGATCAGTCAGTAGTGGACAGAGAGATCTCAGTTTGGGAGGAATAATCACGGAGGAGTCGCGATAACGGCTAATCAAAACAGGAACCACTAAAGAGTTCAGGTCTTTTCTAGTGTCTTTCTGTGGAAATGTTATGAATAATTAATATCTTACCTGTTAACTCTTTGAACAACCTGATGATGGAGAAACGGATCAGTTCTGTTCAGACTGCTGGTCTCAAAGGGGGCGAGTAGTTTGCTGCCATCTTTTAGAGAAAAGTCACTGAAATACTTAGAAGTTTAATTGTTCAGCCATTGTCATGAAGCCATATTAAAAGTACATTTTCTTTTCTATTTTTAATGTTTTTTACAGTTTAACAACTTTTAAACATCTTGTTTTTTTTTTTGTTTTTTTTAACGATTTTGAAAAACTTTCAGGTTTAGGTTGCAAAGCTGAATTTAAAGCGCACTGTCAGGCGTGTTCTTTTGTCCAAAAAAGGCACAAAGCGACTCGTCTCGGATTTAAGGAAACGTATCGGCTGTGCTGAAGAGAAAAATCACTGATCCATCAGGAAATCTATGGGAAAAATGTCTCCCTGATCAGGAGGCAGGCTCACATTTTACCACAGAACCAGGAGTATGGCCCCTCCCCCTTCCTCCACTGACCTCCTGCATCATCATTGGCCTGGTTGCCATGGTTACATGGTCCTCTTTTTGTCCTATTGCTACATCTTCTCATTTGATGATCCTAAGTTCTGTTCCTGACCCACATCATCTAACCCTTAGCTGCTGATCCAGTGGTTTTTGATCAAATGTGGTCTCTGGTCCTAAAGAGTTTGTCTAACATGAGGTTGTTCTCTACAGGTGAGATGTTTATTATTCATAACATTTCTACAGAAACCCACAAAGATCTGAGCTAAATGGTTCCTGCTCTGATCAGCTGTTCGCTCCATCACGATCCTCTAAAAAAGCCTGTAAACGTTTTCCTTTACGATCCTTTACTTACTTCCTGTGTTCTGTGGTTTCAGGTACGGAGCTGAAAAGGTCGGCATGAACTTCGAGGTAGACGCCAAGTCGACGGCCGGTCAGACGCCTCTCCACATCGCCGCCATCCACAGTCACAAAAACATCATCCGGTTGCTCGTTACGAAGTACAAAGCCAACGTGAAGCTGAGAGACACGGCAGGAAAGAAGCCCTGGCAGTACCTGAGCGACCAATCACCTGAGATCTTCCAGCTGCTGGGAGCGCCGCCGCGTGCTGCCGTTACCGGAGGAGGAGGAGACTCCAGCTGGCAGCAGCCGCTGCCGCCGCCGCAGCAGCGCCGCCGCCTCCGACACCACTTCTCCTCAGCCTCCGGTCTGAAGCCTCTGATCCAGGTCAAAAGGTCGTCATCCATCGCAGCGTTCATCAAAAACAAGGCTTTAGGAGCGTCGTGACTCCTCGCTCTAGACCCCTACTGGGTTTGGTCTGTGGAGCAGAAACCTGCCTCTGAGGGCAGCTGGACTCAGACTGGGAACGCTCAGACACCCAGTGCAGTTTACACTTCAGTAATCTGATCATTTTGCTTTTATTTGAATTTTTAAAATAAAATCAGTCCAAAGATGTTAATATAGAACTTTACAAACTCAACAGCAGCAGATCAACTTTTATCTTTAATCTAATTTTACTTTAATGATCTAGAGAAACACAAAGAGTCACATCCAAGACTTTAGTGAAGTGTAAAAATCCAGTTTTCATTACTTAATACATGAATTATTGAGTTAATAATACCTCACACTAATAATACCATCGATTCATGATGTAATTATAAACCCAAAACATCCGTTATTAAAACGTTTTTTGACCATTTCCTGATCATTAATGGACCAAAATTAAATGTTTATTAACTAATGATTTAATATGATGAATCAGCAGTTTCGTGTTTTATTAGTCCAGTGGGAACAATGAGATTAAAGGGATAATTCGGCCGTTTACAGTGACTTCCTTCCTTGTTTCAGTTGGCTTCCTGAACGGCCTCAGTTCAGAGAAATAAGAGGACCGATGAGCTAATAGTGAGCGAAGACCAAAGTGTTTTGACTAAAAACGACTTCGATCTATTAAATTTAATCAGAAGTAGTTTCCTAAACCTGCTCTTAATTTGATATTTTGTCAGAACCGTTGAGGACTTCCTGTTGGACTCGACTCCTGGACGCAGAGGAAACTAAAAACGAAGATTTAGTTCTTGGCTGCGCTCCGATTAGCTGTTAGCATCCTGTGAACTCTGTTTCTCTGAACAGAGGCTGTTCAGGAAGCTTTATACAGTGACTATAATGGAAATAATTTATGACTTTTACACACAAACACACTTTAAAACGTCGTGTATTAACTACCGAATGTATTTGTGTTAGCAGGCCGTTTCCAGCAGAGCAGAACTGGTTTAATCTGGATTATTTATGAGTCGAGTTTCTCTGCTCTGAGAGGATTAAACCTCCTGGTTCAAAGCACCGCGGTTTCTCTACTGATCTGTTTTTATAACCTTTCTGTTTTGGGTCTGAACTGAACGTTTCTCTGGCTGAACGCCGAGGCGAAGGTTTTATCAGCTGTTGGATCTGAGAGGCTGAGTCGTTCAGATGATTTGTGAGCCGGTTGTTTCAGACGCTCCGATGATGAAACCTGGACGTTTGAGCCAGCAGGATCAGTGATTCATCACCGAGTCGTCGGACCTGGTTCCAGGCTCTGGATTTTATTTTATTCACATTTAATCTGAGCTCAGAAGTTTTATTATTGTTTTTCTGAGTCTTGAAGTTTTAACATGAATTCTCAAAAATAAATCAAAAATTTAACCAAATCTTCCCCTTTTCTTTTACTTCTGAGGTCAGATTTATTTAATCAGGAGTGAAGTTGAAAACAATGAATTCAGATCACTAATTTTTATTTCAGCTGTTTAAAACTAACACAGGATCTTTATCTAGTGGTTCAGAAATAACAAAGTCAAAGACGGTGATGGAAGCGTTAGAAACTGTAAATAAAACGAGCAGCTTGATGCTTTTTAACCAGACGTTCAGTATTTTAATGTTTTATTTTCTGTTTGACTTTTATTAAACTGTTGGATTTGTGTGAAATCAGGATTCGTCTATAAAAATCTTTTAGTAGCTGTTTGATGTAGAAATGCAGCTCTCAGATGACTGATGATGACCTCATTAAATGCACCTGTCAGTGGGCGGAGCCTATCGAGCAGCAGGTGAACAGTTTGCCTCTGAAGTTGTTGGAATCAGGAGGAATTAGCAACAAAAATTACAACAAAACAGCAGATTCTGTTGGAAGTTTGAGTCTTCTGTAGCTGAAGGTCCTGTTCCAGGAGTTAGACGGGCCCCTGACTCGCTGCACAAACCAACACAACCGGTTTAAGATGCTGACTCTGTTCTCCAGACCTCAGTCCAGTGGGAGGTGGTGGACTAACTCATCAAATCCATGGATGACCCAGTTTCCACCCAGAGCTTAAAGACTCCTCCAGGGGCCCAGCAGGTCCAGGATGAGGACCTCCAGACCAGGTGAGACGTCGCTCTGAGCAGATTCACTTTCAGGGAAACATAATTCTGTTCTTTGAGCACGTTCTCTGTGTTGTTAGTCCCTAGGAGCACTAAAACCATCTGGTAATGGTTGAGGTTCCAGTTTAGAAAAAGCTTCAAAATAGAAAATCCAACATGGCTGAAAACAGGTAAATCAGGCTGCTGCATCCATAGAAGTCAAAGGTTTTAGGATGAATCTGAGACGGTTTTGATAAGTACTGTTAGTGTGTACTATCTTAAACTGGATAAGAGTATTGCACATGTTGAAGTACATCCTAGTATAGATTACTACATCTTAGAGGTTTTTGTCTGGTCCATCAGGCTGATCATTTAGATATTTCAGTGTAAACATCTTGTCTTGTTTTCTTTTTCTTTTATTGAACTTTAGAATTTTGTGCTGGTTTGGTCATTTTAGCATATTTAACATCTAAAGATCACTGGTGGTGGGAACTAAACCAGTAGGAAGTGTTGGGATTAAAGTCCAAATATGTAGGAAAAATCAACCTCTGATTCCAGAAAACCAGGCGACATGCTGACAGCGGTCAGGAGGAACTCGACTTGTTTGTTTTTGTTTTCTGGTAAAAACTCGGCAGCAGCTTCACTCACTGGAAACGCTGAGAACTTTACTGGTTTTTCAGAAACGGAGCCAAGTTATGACGTTTGAGCTAAATGTCCTTTTACTAAAACCTAAAATAGCCCTCAGTTTATTTACACAAGGCATTATGGGTAATGTAGGTCTTTGTGTCAGTGTTGGTTCTGATAACTTAATTCTTGACTAAATAATTTTTGACCTATTTTTCTAAAAATGTTAACTTTGTTCAGATTTTTTCTCAAAACTTTATTTTTTTTAAATTCAAAATATTTATTTGATCTCAAAGAAAGAAGAGAATTAAATTAGAATTCCTTCATCGTGGCCCTGAAGGAAGAATCTGTCTGCATTAAGTGAGAAAGTCATTTTTTATAGTTTTTACACAGGAAACATTTAAAAATGGCCAAAATAAACCTTTAATATAAAGACTCCGTAACTGTTTGACTAAAGTCGTAGTTTTCGTTACTTTTACACACTTTAACTCTGTAAAGTTGACAAACACACCTTTTTAGAAGATGAAAATGTAAAATAGTTTCAGAATTTCCCAGACTTGTTTCAAATTATTATTTAAATTAGTATTTGTAGCAAGGTTAGATAAATTCATCGAAAAAAATAAGATTTTAAACAATGAACAATATGGGTTTAGAACTAAACACTCCACAGTAATGGCAATAATGGAATTAACGGACAAAATATCGACAGCAATCGACAATAAAAACTACTTCATTAGTGTTTTCATTGATTTAAAATTTAAAAAAAGCATTTGACGTCATTGATCATTCAAGGTTACTTTGAAAATTAAGTCAGTCTGGAATAAGAGGTGTGGCTCATCAGTGGGTTCAAACTTATTTAGAAAAAAGGAAACAGTTTGTTCAGATAAATGATAATAAATCAAAACTATGTGATATTAATTGTGGAGTGCCACAAGGGTCGGTCCTCGGACCCAAACTGTTCATTTTGTTTATTAACGACTTGGTGAATGTATCTAAGATACTCGGTGTCATTCTGTTTGCAGATGATACCACACTGTTTTACTCGGGATCGGATATTAATGAGGTGGCATAAATGATGAACTGGATAAAATTAAAAACTGGTTTGACACAAACAGATTGTCATTGAATCTTAATAAAACACATTTCATATTGTTTAGGGACAAAAACAACAATGATGTGTCATTGGAAATAGATGGGACTGAAATTCAAAGAGTAACAGAAACTACATTTCTAGGAGTTATTTTTGATAAAGACTTGACCTGGAAGTCGCATATTGATTACATAAAAGGTAAAATTGCCAAATCCATAGGAGTGTTACATAGAGTCGAGTTTTTACTGACTAGTTCTGGTTTGTTGGCGTTGTACAACTCGCTGATTGTTCCATATTTGACTTACTGTGTAGAAATCTGGGGAGCAACATACAAAAACTATACAACCTTTATTTATTCTACAGAAAAGAGCTCTGAGGATCATCAGTTATAGTGGCTACAGAGATCCATCAAACCCGTTGTTCATTAAATATAAATTACTGAAATTTCATGATTTAATAAACTGGAAAATCTTGCAAACTATGTATAAAGCCAATTTAAGTACTCTACCAAGATTCAGAGGATATTTGAAAAGAGAACTAGTGGTTTCATGTTGAAAGAAACTGATGTGTTTAAAAAACCTAGATTTAGAACAAAAATTAAAGAATGGAGTATGTCTGTATGTCTGAGTTAAATTATGGGATAATCTTAACAGGGAAATTTAAAAATCACTGTCATTTAATATATTAAAGAAAGGTACCAAATTGAGTGTACTAACTAATTATGAAAATGTAATTTAAACCAATGATCAGGATCAATCTGGAAATAAGAACAGGACAGAGTTCATGATGAATCTGTATGTGTGACTGACAAATGGAAATTATAGATCATTTCTTCTGGAAAAGGGGGCAGAAATTATAAGAATTTTTTTCTTTGTTATGTATATCTTATTGTTTATATGTTTTACTTGTTTTATTTTGAATGAAATAAACTTTGAGAAAAAAAAATATTGGCTCAATGTAAATACTTTATCTCGATGATCAAACCAAGATGTGTTGATAGGATTTTAGTTTAATTGTGAATTTAAAAGATTTAGGCCTTTTTTTCTTTTAGGAAATAAATAAGTCTGATAGATCTGAGTGGACCTGCTGAAGACTGAGGCCATGAGGATTTAAATCTTTCATTTTTTCTCCTGATGAGATGCTCTGAGTGTGACACCAGGTAAACCATGTCCTGTTTCAGCGTGTTCAGGCCGGTCGTGAAGCTCCGCCCACTCAGACGTGCTCCTTCATGTTTTGAACTCAGAAACCAGTTTTCTACCAGGAACCTAAACATGTTGTGTGTTTGGGTTTCTGCTGAAGCTGTTTGAGACTTGATTCAGAACAACAAGTCAGTCGGCCTCATCAGAGCAGAGTCAGATGAAAGGAGCTGACGAGGTTTTGTTTTGAACTTTATGAAATAACCAGTCGGACCAGTAACAAGTCTGAGCAAATCAGATGACATGGTTTCATTTATCTCATAAAGACCAGAGGAAGCATCACAACATGAACAGGTTAAACTCTGACGACAGATTTAGTTTGTTGACTGTTTTTAGGGGTCGAGACCAAAAACTTCAGAGCTTTAAGTTCCTGGAAAAGTTTCACAAGTTCAAAAAACAAAACGAGGAAGCAGGTAACCAGACAAAGCAGGTAGATCCGTCCTGTTGTGTGACGAGACTCTTTAGACAAAAGCAGTAATTCAATCAGGACAAATAAACTCTAATTTATTAAAATTGGTGAGGATTTAAACCAATCGGCTTCATTTCTATAAAATAATCTTTACTTTTTAGGGATGCACGATACTGATATCGGTATCGGTTAAAGTTACCCGATACCAGTGGCTTCACTGTCTGTGACTTGTGATTTCTGTTGTAGTTTCCTATATTGAACACTAGGGGGAGCTATTGAGCTAAAGAGGAACAGTGTGGGTTGAGAGCTGGAGATGGTGCCAAATAGTTCATTTTATTGGGTTAAAATGTGGAAAACTGCAATAATTTCACTGTGAAATCACAGAAAATGGTTATTTTTCACCTCATATTTTAGTTTTGTGATCATTTTTATTAATATATTTTTTTTTTTTATCTAACTCAGTCATTTGTTGTAAAAAGCAGAGAAGAAAAAAATCAAACCTGTATTCCAATTTGTTGCATTTTTGTGTGGTAGAAGTATCGGTATTGGTACCCGGTATCGGCGAGTACTCAGATTTAAGTATCGTATCGGATTTGAAAAAAGTGGTATCGGAACATCCCTAGTTTTAATAGTTTATTATGAATCTTTATTAGAGGATCAGACGTTTTTAAGTTATCTGTAGCCATTAATCATCCAAATCATAATAAAAACTTGAAATATTTCACTCTAATGAATCTGAGTTTCAGAAGTGAGATAAAATATTGAATTTATTTCATGATGTTTAAATATTTTGAGATGCACCAGAACCAAACTACCAGACTCTGATGAGGTGTTTGAAGCTTGTAGTTTAATAAATTACTGGTTGCTGTGGGTTTGTTCTAGAAGATTCCTGCTGTAGCCGTTAGCTAGCTCCAGGTGGAACGGGACACACGCCCAAAAAGTTCAGCTTTTGTCTCATCAGTTGACAGAATATTTACCCAGAAGTCTTTGGGAGTGTCAAGATGCTTTTAGCTGATGAGATGGTCTTTAGGTTTTGACCTGTGAACTCTCGTCTCTTTCTTACTGCTGACCTCTGACCTTAGCTTTAACCCAGTGAGTCCTGCAGAGATGTAGAGTTTCTTTAGAACAGGTTACTTTTTCACACAGGACCAGGTTGGTTTGGACAGGTTTTTGTTTTTCTTTTAATAAATGAAATCATTAGAAAACTGCATTTTATTTTATTTTACTCAGGTTTTTTCTTGATCTGAATCTGAAATTTGATCTGAAACATGTGACGAGTCAGCAAAAACAGAAGAAATCTAAGGGAGCAAATACTTTCCCACGGCGCTGAATTTGGTGTTTTTACGTTGATCTAATGCTCTGAATAGTTTCTGATGAATAAATGAATTATTTTCTCAGAGCTGCTTCACCCTGAACGTCTGGAGGAACCAGAGGGGAACCAGTCATCCTGGATCAGGCTCTTCTCAGAGCTAAAGTAAGAATATTTTGTTCCTCATCATGTAGAAACCAGAAGCTCCTGACTTTGTTTCATCAGATAATTCAGTTTGACTCGAGGCTTCGTTTAGATTCTGAGACTTTTCTCATTTTAATCTTCGGTTTGAGTTTTAATTTCTTGTGGATGTTCAGATCACCTTAGATGTTCTCATCCACTTTACCATCTTTTATGCTAAGCATATAGAGCAGCTTAATATTTAGAAATGTATTTATTTGGCTGCAGGTTTAACAAAAGGTATCCTGTAAAATGATTAACCCTCAGGCTTCACTGAGGACATTTTTGTCCATTTGGGCAGGTTTTCCATGTTCGCCATTTTAACACCGTTTGTGCAAATGGTACAAATTTTTATCGCAAAACCCCTCTCTTGACAAATTTTGAAATTCAATTTGGAATTTTGAAAATAGATCAAGGGAACACTATGGAAAAAAAAACACCATACTCTTGAGTCTTTAGTGGACAAAAACGTCCGCTCGTAAAAGTGGCTATAAAAAATGTACACATTCATATTTTTTTTGCTTTTTTTTTTTCATAGATCTGTTAAACAACTTCAGCCCTGCTCAAACATATAAACATTTCAATCATTTTGAGGATTTTAACTCTTGAAATGCCAGTTTGAATACTCAGTCATTGATGTAATTTATGACAAAAACACAAAACATGAGTTATTTTCTAAAATTATTTTTTTGTGCACGGGACATTTTTTACAAATCAGTCATGGTTATGTCATGAAATATCTAAAGTTTTGAATTTTTTGCATTTATAGTTTTTGCGTAGTGACAGATTTAAAATTGACTACCCTCTTACGGACAAAAATGTCCACTTATGAAACTGCTTTAAAAATGGTCTGGATTCATATTTTTTCTGCTTTTTGGGCTTAAATCTTGTGAACAACTTCAGTTCTGATCAAAACAATCAAATATTGAATAATTATCTCAATTTTAACCCTTTATATCCCAGCTTGATTGTGTGATGCTCATTTTTCCATGAAAAAAGCAGACAAAAGAGGAGATATTTGACATAAAACATATTCTGGGTGACTGAAATATATTTTTCTAAATCAGCCTTGGTTATGTCAAGAATGTGATAAAATATCAAATGTTATGCTTTATTAGTCTTTGTGTAGCAACAGATTTAAGACTTCCCTCCCTCTTGTGCCTCTCCAGGACAAAAACGTCCCATCGACTTCCATTAAAACCACAGTTTTTGATCCTGTTGCCTCTGCAAAAATTAATCATACATTCTGTGATATTAGGGTTTCATTTTGTATAAAAGTAGTCAAGTTTGTCATTTTTACAGTTCACCACCAAAATCAGTCATGTCTCCATTAGTGGCCCAGGCGAGAAACTCTTGAACATTTCTTCAGATCTTCTGCTGCTTTTATTGAAGTCAGAAGGTCAACATGACCTCTGTCACGTAAACAAAACACAGTTTCACTCTCTTGCTGAAGAAAATATTAGAATTATTAGAAAATAACTCATGTTTTGTGTTTTTTTTTTCATAAATTACATCAATGACTGAGTATTCAAACTGGCATTTCAAGAGTTAAAATCCTCAGTGATTGAAATTTTTATATGTTTGAGCAGGGCTGAAGTTGTTGAACAGATCTATGAAAAAAAGCAACAAAAAAAATGAATGTATACATTTTTTATAGCCACTTTTACGAACGGACGTTTTTGTCCACTAAAACTCTACACTACACTAAGACTCAAGAGTATAGTAAATTAGAATGAAGCCTGAGGGTTAAAAGATGGAAAGTCCTTCTGATGTAGAACAATCACAGCAAAAACAGCAAAAAATGTAGCCCTTTTTTCATAAAAATATGTAATTTTTCCAGATCACTGCAGAAGAAAAAAATCTAAAAGTTAAACTAATGTAGTAAAAAGCTATATTTGTCCAATTCCTGAGCAGGAAGCTTTGGTCACAGAATCCCTCAGTGGGGTAAACGGTGTGCACGGATTTGGACACTCGGTCTGCAGGTTTGGTCAGGTTGTGCAAAGGTTCTCACTTCCATGACCAAACATGGTGAGCTAATCAACACCCTACAGACTCACCTGGATCAGAATCGGTCTCCTTTGTGGATCAGATCCCAGGTTTCTTTCTGCTGAGGGACAGCTGCCTCTGTTTGATGATGCAGCAACACGTAGAGGAGAAAGAGTGAACTTAACGTTTCATTTATGGTGTGTTTCAGTAACTGAACTTGTGCTAATGTCTGTGGGCTGAAGCTGAGAAATCCAAAGTTGTGTCTGAGGTGACTTTGAACAGGTTAGAATTCACTTTTCTTCATGTTTTATTAATAATGATGCAGTTATCAGCTTCAGCCACTGATATTTAGATTATAGTGACTCTAGTCTGTAAAAGTGAATATTTAATTCTTAAACACGCTCCCCCACATTAACTAAAAGTTCTATGTGCACGCTTTACTAAACTAAGGGATCCGACTCATCTATTTCTACACCTGAACCTGCAGAGCTCAGGAGGAACTGAAATCAGTAGTTTAATCCTCAGACGTCATTTTAATGGTCGCTTCTGACTGTTTTTGTATAAATCTGTTAAACATCTTCAGTCCTTCTCAAAACGACCAACCATTCAGTCATTTAGAGGATTTTAACCCTTTAGTTTCAGTTTGTTTACCTGATGTCGCTGTTGTTTTTAATTATTTTCCATAAAACTAATTACTGGTGGCCGGAAGGTTTTTGTTTTTCAAATCAGACTCTGAGATGTCAAAGAAAATCTAAAATATGAACTTTGTTTATAGTTTTTTACTTGGCATCAGGTTTAAAATGTACTCCGCTCTGGAAGCCTCCAGAAAACTTCTAAACAAACATTTCTGATTAACATTGTTCTGATTTTTTAAGTTAGTTCTGATCAAAGCAATCAAATAATATATTTGTCAGGATTTTATCTTTTAAATACAAGTTTAAAAGGAAAAACAATTTCTTTTATTAATAACTTTATTAAATAGTTTTTGTTTTCTGGTGGGATTTTAAAGGTCAACTTAAAAAGATAATTTTGACAAAAACCAAACATCCCAGGATTATTTTTATAGGATTTAAAGGGACATTTTCTCCTCCAGTGACATCAGAGGGTAATATTTTAAAACTGGTGTTATAAAAAAACAAATATTGTAACAAAGTTAATACGTTGGATAATTCTTTATATCCAAGACTGGTTTTTAAAAAAAAAATTTTTTTTCTTAAAGGGACATGGTTCAGGATTTTAATCAAAGTAATCCTGCATGTTCAGTTTATTTAGGTTACTGAGTGATGAAGCATTTTAAATCAAAAACAATGAGTCCACCCATGTATCATTCCATAATCTATAACAGGCTGTGAGCTGTAAAATGTTCTGCAATTCAGGAACGAATTTCCCGCGCTGTCCTACGGATGTGACGTCAACTGACGCTGCTGCGCGTTCTGGAAGCTAAAAAAGTAATAATAAATGTATATCCAGTAGGTGGCAGTATTGCACCGTTGTGTTGCTGGTCAATGGCGGACTTCCTCCGTCTGAATCAGTGGTTTTTCTCATCAAACTGGTGTTATCTTGTTTATGGAGCTGAAAACCTCTCTGATGGATTACAGGGTTCCACAGAGCTAAAGGTGCTGTTATAGGCGACCGCACAGCGATCTGTCCATGTTTATGGGTCTCGGGACGATAGGCCTCAAATCCCCGACTGTTTCCTGGACCTCAGTCCGCTTACAGTGCATCAAAGGCGGGTGTGCAGTGCACGCTCCTCCGGGTGCTCCGGAGCTCCACTCCATGATGCGAACTTGAGAAATCTGAGGTGATAGAGGTGGTGGGACATGCCTCTATCACCCTAGATTTCTCAAACTCACCTCTGGGAGTCAGAGAACACTGACTGATTAAAGCTTTCAGCGATACGGGCAGCTGGGAAGGACGACCATAGCAGCTAGCGAGATTAGCTCTGTTGGATCGCCCCCGCTTTTGGACCCTGTGCGTGTGTGGCGTGGGGCATTGTTTTACTATATTTCATTTTGTATTAATAAAATGTATTTTTATTTATGGAATCACGTCTCCGGCTGCCTTTGGTTGAACCCTTATGAGATAATTGAGAAGTTTGTGCGCGCTCCCGTTCAAGACTGTAGTTATTCGCATCGCTCGTGAATTTTGTTTCTTAATCCTGAACCTAGTCCCTTTAAATGTTCATTATAAAAAAGCATAATTTAAAGAAACTGGCATTTAAAGTGTTAAAATCCTGAGTTAAATATTTGTTTTATCAGAACTGAAGTTGAGCTTCAACCTGAAAAAGTAAAACATTTTAAATATTTATAGCTGCAGTTTGTAGACATTTTAGTCCCGACTCAGGAGAGCAGCTCCACTGTCAGGCTAACTTAAAATGTTCCTCCTGATACGTTCCAGATGTAAGAACAGAAACCACAGGGCTGGGTTTGATTTCAGGTTCTAGTCTTTATTCGTGTTGGACGTGAAGCAGCCACCAGCAGCTCCTTCAGCAGGAACAGAGCTTTTTAACAGGATTAAACAGAAGATTGTCAGCATCCTAAACTCAGACACAAACGTGAAAAATAAATGTAGATCAGTGGAGTCGAGCCTCTGTAGCATCGTTAGCTGAGCTGATTAAAGGGTTTGATTTCAGGAACATCTACTGGAATATATATCTATATTACTAATTCCTTTGACGGTAGTGACATTTAAAAACAAAGTTAAAACCTTTAGCTGAAGTTTGGCTCGGTAAGAAACAGAAATAATTTGGCAGCAGAGTTCAGAGAGAACCGAATGGCACTAAACCTCCTGACTGGACACAGCATCAGGTCAGACATTCATCTAATGACAGAAAGGACAGAATAAAACGACAAATAGAAGGAAAACAGACATTTAGAGCTCAACTCTTCCACAGCAGGTCAGTGAAAGCAACATTTATATCCATGTCCTTTTTTTGTAGTTTTATTGAACATATAGAATTAATTTTTTTTTTTTTTTTTACATTTTGGGATGTTTAACTTTTTTTGGGCTCTGGTTTCCTGCTGCAGGGGCTGGTGGGAGGTGATGGGCTCGGGGGGTCGTTCAGAACCAAAACCAGCTCAATGGACTCAGGATGCGTCGATCCGTCAGAGCTGCCGTTTTACTGAGTTTTTCTTTAGAATAAATAGTTTTTCTTGACTTTGCCGGTTCGTGCTGCCGGAGTTTGTTGAGGTGGTTTTGGTTCTAAGGGAAACTGACCAGCTGCAGAGGAGGACAGGGGGAGGAGTCGCCTCCCCCTCCTGCTGTTATCGCCCCCTCCTGGATGGCAGCAGTGATGTCCTCGTTGTAGAGACGTTTGATGCCATCGTAGAAGTCGTCCACGTCCATCTGCTCCACCTGAAAGTGGACGTTTGTTTCAGATTTAAAACGTCTGAATTCATATTTTTGTTTTCTCACCCGTCAGAGAAAAGCTACGTTACCTTGCGCTTGGTGGACGCCTTGCAGCGCAGGGTGACCTTCTGCAGCTGGTTGAGATGGCGGAGGTGTTTGGGTGAAAGCAGAGCTGGGATTTTACTCTCTGAGGAGGAGGAGAAGCTCCTCTCCTCCCCAGCAGCAGCTGCTTGAGGCTGGATGGGGGCGGGGCTGAGGGTGTGGTCCCTGGAAGTCTCAGTGAGGGAGGCGACGGTCCCTGGAAAGAAGAATTCAGACACTGGTAAGTATTAGAGTTTTTATTTACCTGCAAATAGAATGTAGTGTTTCTGTGGATGGCTTCCTGATCAGCCTCTGTTCAGAGAAATGGTTTACGTCCCTCTGAACTGATGAGCTAACGGCTAATTTGAGTGCAGGAGAGACCAAAATGTGCTGCTGTCAGGTTAAAGTGGTTCTATAGGACTGAAATCAAATTATTAAATTACAAAATGAATAGAATCAGGAGTTGTTCTGTTTCCTGTAGTAAAGAAATAAGCTGTTTGACCCAGAGATGATGTCATCAGGTGAGTGAGTGAATCACCTGATGACACCAACAGAGCTGTAAGTGGTGACTGGTAGATTTTATATAAGTAAACAGGTTCAGTAATAGTTTAGTTTTAGTGGTGATCTGATAACAGAGGAGCTGGTGTACATTCAGTCACCACCAAAAGCAGGACTTCATCTGGAGATCAAGTCCTGCTTCATGTAAAGCGAAGTTTATAAATGTATAAAATACAGAAGAACGTCAGACTAGTCATCAGCTCACCAGTCCTGAAGGATGGAAACTTTTGCACACTTCAGAATGGATGAAATAACCTTTCAACATAATTTAGCTTTCAATGTTTAAAAGGATACTCTGCCCAAAAGTGATTTTTTTTTTTTTTTTGGTCTATTGCCATATTTCCCATAGTTAAGTGGACAAAAATAATTAGTAACCAGCCCAGCTGTTATCCTGATCCAGCAGTACTCCTTTAGCTTTAGCTTAGCGTAAAACACTGTAAGTGAATGGTAACAACTAGCATTGTGAGAAAAAAAGTCCTTAAAACTCACTCGGTAGTGATACTAATTCTGCCTAGTGACCTCAATAAACATATCGACTGCAAATGAAAATATAACAAAGGAATTACAGGTACCATTTTAGACTCGGGACTACTTTATGGCAAAGAACAGCTGTAAGCCTCCACTGAAAGGTGGAAGGACATGACGCAGTGGCCCCAAAGACGCCTATTTTGGTAAATGCGTATCCATACGTTGTTTATAAACCTCACAGATGATGAAAAATAACAAAGTCAGGAGCTGCACAATTACCTTCAAAAAACGTTACCAGGTTTAGTCTAGTAGTCAGTGTTTGTATTTATGGACATTGGCGTGTTTGGGGTCGCTGTGTCATGTTCTTTGTCATAAAGTAGTCCCAAGTCTAAAATAGTACCTGTAATTCCTTCGTGTTACTTTTTATTCTCACTTCCAGTCGATATGTTGACTGAGGTCACTAGGCAGAATTAGTATCACTACTGAGTGAGTTTGAAGGACTTTCTCACCATGCTAGTTGTTACCATTCACTTACAGTGTTTACGCTAAGCTAAAGGAGTACTGCTGGATCAGGATAACGACTGGACTGGTTACTACTTGTTTTTGCCCACTGATCCAACTATGAGGAAAATGTAATGGACTATATAACAGACTAAGACACCAAGAGACATTTCAGGTCTCTTTCCTGTGGACATATCTGAAGGTGTCCACCAGTACCAGCTAGATCAGGGGTGCCAAACTCCAGTCCTCGAGGGCCGGAGTCCTACAGGTTTTAGTACTTACCCTGATTCAACACACCTGAATCTTTTCTTAAATGACATCTTCAGGAAGTCTCCAAGCTCTACTGAAGCTTGGTAATCATCCACTGATTCAAATCTGGTGTGATGGAGCTGAGAGACTTCTAAAACATGCTGGATTGCGGCTCTTGAAGACTTGAGTTTGACACCCCTGAGCTAGATAAATGCAGCTGGTTTTTAGTCACCGACTCTAAATACTACCATGAGTCCACAGCTGTAGAGCTGGATGTAGCCTAAACACTGTTAAAGGGAGATGTTGGTCATTCTGAAGTGGAGTCTCTAGAAACAGGAAGTAGTCATCTAACCTGAGTAATAAGACTAGTCAGATCTGGACTAACTTCTGCTGAATGGTGACAAATTAGTGGCAAATTTTGGGGTATTTAGAAGAACTCTTGCTTAAAGTCCCACTGATCACATGACAAGCTTCAACTAACAGTCTCATAATGCATCAGGATGAGTTGGTTTGAAAATACAAACACCTGAAAATTAGCTGCTAGTTAACTGATCAGACTAGCCATGAGTTTTGCTCCTGCTAAAGGACTACTTGCTGTTTAGAGACTCCACCTACTTTCTGTGGAGTCACCAGTGGGCGTGGTCCTTAATGAAGATAAATAACTGATGTAATGTTGACTCAACAGTGTGGAGGAGGAGCATATGACATCATCTGAACTAACTGGTCCAACCAGCGCCTCGTTTACTCGAGGACCTGGAGGTGAAACCGTCTCTCTACAGATCTACATCAGAGAGAACCCACTAACATGGAACAGTTCTGAGACGAGCTGCAGACTATTGAGGAAATTTGCAGTAAAACCCATCCACCTAGCACACATTACAACTCTGTAAGCACGGCGCTCACATCACCAGTGGTCTGCAGAGGTCAATGCATTTGAGGTTTGTAAGAATTTGCTCCCTCGGTTTCAGACCTGCAGCCTAAATCAAGTTGGACAGATATTCATAGTCAAAACCAACCAGATTCTCTAATCTTAGTGAGCCAATAAACACCCTACAGGTATCGATGTGCAGCACCCTGCCACAAAAACATCCCAATAAATCCATTCTGACTAGTCCTGTGGTCTCTACATTCACAGTCTGACACTGGAAAGGTGAATCTATGAATATCTGTCCAAATCCTAACCTCAACTGCATTTCCACACCTGACAGCCTCAGTATGAAGTTATTTTTCTCTAAGATATCAAACTCACCCGGTGGGCAGCAGGTCAGTGAGGGGGTGGGGGGGTGGTAGATGTAGACAGTGTTTGGAGGCAGGGGAGCTCTCGGTGTGGACAGACTACGTGCAACTAGCTCTCGACTGCGAATCAACTCAGAGCTGTCGATCTGTGAGGAAGAGGAGAAAAACAGCCTAGATCAACGTTACCATGGTGACGACGGATGCAGCATTTTATCTGACTCAAACTCATTTTTAATGACAACTGAGTATAAAACATACAAATGAACCAAAATAAATGTTTATGAAAATCCTGCTCTGTGTTTTCTGAGAATTTGTCCCAATTTATCAGCTTCTCACATCAAAACAGTATTTCATTTGCATCCAAGAGGCCAGAAAGTTCAGTAAATTTCTATCAAACACAATGTTTTTAAAGATTTGAACGTGTTTCAGTTCTGTTGAGCCTGACTGAGACTCTGCACTTCTCTAAACAGTCAGAAAAAGAGAAGCTGACGTTTGTGTTCAGCTCCAATCCTCAGCTTTGTCTAACGACTCTGGTGGCAACAACACAACCCTCAGATGGAGAGTTCCTGGTGTCTGTTGGGGTTTTAGGGAAGCAAACTAAACTTTGACTGTCATCGCTCCAAAATTTAATCTACATTTTCTGTACTTCCCTGTGAGGACAGAGCTCGAATCAAAAGGTCCTGACTGAAACACATCCATAAAAACTGGAACTAATCAAATTCAGAGTCACTAAATCAAAGCTCTGCACTTTAATATAATTAGAGAAAGGTGCTAAAATATTTCCCACTAAGTTGTTCAGATGTGTTGGTCCATTTTTAAATTGAACGACTCACTTTAAAAGGTAATAAAGTGTCAAAGTGCTTCAGCTGTATCTAACCCTGAATATGGGAGTGAATCTGAAGACAGACCTCAGCCTTCCTCAGCAGGTCGATGGTCAGAACCAGCCAGTCAGGACAGCAGGTCTCCAGCTCCAAGGTGAGAAGGGCCAAAGCCAGCATGGATCCTCTGAGCTACACACACACACAACCATTAAACCATCAGGGCTCAGAAACTGGTCCAGGAAACGCAGCAGACCTGAAGCTCAGTACTCTTGTGTTGTTGTGTACCTGTACGAGTGTGTGGTCAGCTAGACAGGTGTACAGTCGCTGTGTGAGCCGGCCGAGGTGCTGAGAGCGGTTCAATCCCAACATGGAGTCCAAAAACCCAGATCGGCACGACAACGCCATCGCGTGGAACTGTGAGAGAAGAGCAGAGTGAGAGCAAGTCCTGTAACCAGGTGGATCAGATTTAACCTGTTAGAGAAAGAAAGTTGGATTTCAGTCATAACTGCTTCCTCTGTGTTAACCTGGTTATGCCACTAGATGGCCCCACTGAGCTGATTTAAACTACACATCCTGCTGATCAGTTACAGAACTGGGAAAAAACATTTAGTTTGAGAACTTTTCTATGGATACTGAACAGATTGAAATGGGTGAATATGTGGTTAAACTTTATAAATCAGAATCAACCATGTTTAAAGTCTGATCAATGATTAGAGCTCATGTTAATATGAGGCCACAACCAAGTAGAACATCGACAGTTTATCTCCCACTGCCAAGAAAACTACTCCAGAGTTCACCTGAGAACCATAAAACAAAACATCTAAAATAAAAAAAGCTTCAGGACGAGCCTGAAAACATCAAGAACAAAAAATCATCACAACCTGGAGCTCCTTTAAGGAGCTCGTAAACATCAGGTTCAGGGATCTCCAGGATCTGGAGGCTTTTTGTTCAAAATGGGAAGCTCTATTGTACAGAGACCCCGTCTGCTTTGAGTGATGTCACTGTGGGTGTGGTCCTTACTGATGAGACTAATTCTGGACACTCTGGGTAGAAGTTTGTTTAAACCTTCTATAAAAATCTAATGGGGGGCGGTGTATGTTAAACACGTACTATGTGCAGGAAGTCCAGGGCGGTGGCGGTGCGCAGATCCCAGTTCAGTTTATCCAAGACGATCCTCTCCATCCTCAGGATCTCTGACGGAGAGCAGCCACAGTTACTGGAAGCAGCCAGCTCCTTCAGAGAGGGAATACACTGACACACACACACCAAAAACACACCGTTAGACACCAAACTGATCCTCTACGTGCATTTGAACACATTAAAACTAAATAAATGGCGGCGTGTTGTTGGTGTTCACCTCGTCCTCCTCACAGGTTTTAGCTGCCAGGAAGAAGCACGCGATGGCGATGCAGCGCAGGTACTTTGGACGGGCCTGCAAACAAAGAATTCAATAAATTAATCAATAAAATGTGAAGTTTTCTTCAAAGTCTGATCATTTCAACTCGAAATAACCTAAAAATAAGTCAGATCAGATTTTTAAATCATGGGAAAAATGAAAAAGATGTGATCAAACCAAAGGAAACTAAGAATTTTTTAAATTTTTGTAAAGCAGCTGTAGATGAACAACCAAGTCACCATGAGAACAAGTCACAGCAACAACAAAGTGTGTGAGAAACAGCAAAAACAGACTACTAATCTCCCTAAAACACTCCCATACATCGTGTATCTTATCACTTATAAAACACGACTGATTCCTGGAACATCTTCTTCCTGAACATTAAACACAACCTTCCTGTGTGTGTGTGTGTGTGTGTGTGTGTGTGTGTGTGTGTGCGTGTGTGTGTGTGTGTGTGCGCGCGTGTGTGTAGGAACAAGGACTAAACATTCAGCTCTGAACCTGAAAACTTACAACGCTTGAAAAGAACCCGTCGTCAAAGGAAGCTGTGAGACTAAAAAGCTCCAACCCACACCATAAACAAGTGCTTCTACATGCGTTGATGCATTGAACGATAGTTTTATTAAAAACTAATATCAAACAATCTCTTTCAGCATTAAATCAGGCCTGAACCATCTCATCCAGGATTCAATAAGACCTCTTTCCTAGGGGTTTAAAGAGGAGACAAGGTATCTATTACATGGTGGGTTCAGACCTCCAGTCCCACTGACGTAATTCACCTTTGTTTTTGTTTGTAGTCCAGATTAACGTTTATTGGGACTTTAGAACCTGCTTCAGAGTAAAAGCTTTCTTGGCTCAATAAGGATTCCTGTCCTGAGTGACTCAACAGGTTGGTTTTGGATCATTTACTGACTGGATGAGCAAACTAAACCTTCCAGAAGACTCACCATCAAAGCCTTACTCGCTCAGAGAATCATCTGGAAAGGATCTCCTTAACATGGACACTATTTACATCAGCTGACTCAAGACACAAGCTAGCAGCAGCATCAAACGCCCCCCAGTCATCAGCTGTTGGACCCACTTCCACCTGGACGGAGGGTCAATACCATCAGATTAGGGCTGCAGCTATCGAATATTTTTGTAATCGAGTACTCTATCGAATCTTTTTTCGATTAATCGAGTACTCTAATAAATTACATGTATGTATGTATATATAAATATACATGAATATACATACATATAAATACATATGTATGTATAAATTACATGTACAATGTATAAATCTGAGAGAAAATAAAGTATTAAACATTTTTTAAATAAAAAATAGATATAAACCATGGTTTTGTGGCATATAAGTGCATTTACTATTATTACTGGTATTTATTGCTTACCTCGGAACTTTCTGTTATGTCACTGTTTTCCTCTCACACACCTTTTTTTCCAGTCGGACTGAAGTGAAAGAGCTGCAGCCATAGATATCATGGCTGCAGCAGCAAGTTAATTCCATACGCGATGCGTGGCTTTGACTAATTGCTGGAATGCCTGTTTTTTGCGGCACAAATCTCATAGCATATGTTTCATTTTGCTCTGTTCCTGTTTACCTTTCCAAAATGCGGCGAAACTTTAGGGTTTTTCGGAATTTTTAACTCACTACGGTGTTTTGAGAGGGAGGGGAGGGGCTCTCTCTGTTGCTCCGCGACCGCATCTCACCTGTGTCTCCACCCGTGTAGCTGCGCAGGCGGATAAATGAAGCATCTTAGTACCAAAGTCGGCACCGTGTTTTTTCGCTACCGGTACCTACCGACGTCTTTCAGTCTGTACCGGTCTAGTACTAGTAGTAATAGTACGGTCTAGTTGTCCACCATGGCTTAAGATAAAATTAAGTTACATTCGCTACTTGCGTGTGCATTCAGTGCAGTGTGTATGTGCGCCACTTATTTCGGTCCGGGTGAAACATGACCCCGGGCGATTGCAATGCCATGAATTAATTAAATATGAATTAAACGAAGCCTCGAGGCAGAGAATTTGCCTCGAGGCTTTTTTGTACTCGAATTACTCGAGGTACTCGAAGAATCGTTTCAGCCCTACATCAGATCCCCCATAGAACAGAGGTTGAAGCAAAATATTTTCATCTGACGGAAAATCAGCCGCTCGCGAGGGTATAGGTAGCAAGCGCAGCTCCTTTCGAGACCAGCAGGTCCACACAGACTTCTGTCCAGGTGCAGGAAGCATGTAGTAAAATACGCAAAATCAATGTAGTAATATAAATAATTATTCATTATTTTCTTAAAGAAAAATAACATCGATTTTGGATGCATGCTCAGACCGGGGTTTGAACCCAAGACTCAAATATGAAGCGCGGCTGCTCTACCGCTAGACCACGCTTCCTTACTCTTTCTCCCTCCCCTTTTTCTCGGGGTCACTCATTTCTTCTCCTACCTTCTACGTTCGTGTGTGAGAGGGAGGCTGATTCGCGGGTCTAATAACATAAATAACCATAATAACTTGTGTTGATGTCATTAGACCACACCCCTTCTCATTACAGAGATGCACATCACCTGATATGCTTAATTGGTAGTAGGCTTTCGAGCCTATACAGCTTGGAGTAAGACAACATGCATATTATAGGCTAACGGCAGAACCGGTTCCTACCTTGATGGGAGCGAGGAAGCGGTCGAGAATGCTAACCGCTAACACCAGGGTTTCTGGGTAGAGCTGCAGTCTGCTGTGGAGCTCCGTCAACCAGCGAACGGCTTCGTCCCGCTGGGCCGGGGAGATGTCTGTATCCTGAAAATAAACACAAACAGTTGAACTGAAATGTTTTTACAAGATGATAAACCGTGGCTCTGACTCCAAATAGAAACAACAAACTGATGGACCTGTAACGTCTGAACAGAATAATCTAAAGGGGACATTTGGAAATATTCAGCGTTAGCTTGTTAATGCAGACGTCAGGTTTTATTACAGGACTCTGCATCAGGTATGAGCTGAATGTTTGTGTGGGGAAAGTGGTTTCAGGTAAGTGATGGTTTGAATCCCAGAAGGCTACAGTTGGGCTCAAATTACCCTCCACAAGAACTGTTTAACCAACCAACAGCAGGTTAAAGAACCACAAATAATCCACGTTATGGATGGTTTCACCTCACAGCAGATGCTGACGTGGACAAAAAACAAACACTTAGGTGGATATGTTAAAAACTCATGTCTCGACTTTAGTCCAGTTTAGGGGCACAGGAAGTGATCAGGAGATCTTGGTCACATGACCTGGAAGCTATTGAAGAAAATTATATAATTTTCCATAAAAATCTTTAAAAAAAAATGTAAAATATTAATTGAAAATTGCAAAAGTTTAAACTTTGAAATACAAAAAACAAATTTCTAGGAGTTATTTTTGATGAAGACTTGACCTGGAAGTCGCATATTAGTTACATAAAAGGTAAAATTGCCAAATCCATAGGAGTATTACAGTATTACATACACAATTTGACTTATTGTGTAGAAATCTGGGGAGCAACATACAAAAACTATACAACCTTTATTTATTTTACAGAAAAGAGCTTTGAGAATCATCAGTTATAGTGGCTACACAGATCCATCAAACCCGTTGTTCATTAAATATAAATTACTGAAATTTCATGATTTAATAAACTGGAAAATCTTACAAACTATGTATAAAGCCAATTTAAGTACTCTGCCAAGATTCAGAGGATATTTGAAAAGAGAACTAGTGGTTACATGCGTTTAAAAAACCTAGATTTAGAACAAAAATTAAGGAATGGAGTATGTCTGTAAATGGACTTAAATTATGGGATAACCTTAAAAGGGAAATTTAAAAATCACTGTAATTTAATATATTCAAGAAAGGTACCAAATTGAGTGTACTAAGTATTTATGAAAATGTAATTTAAACCAGTGATCATGATCAATCTGGAAATAAGAACAGGACAGAGTTCAAAATGAATCTGTATGTGTGACTGACAAATGGAAATTATATAGATCATTTCTTCTGGAAAAGGGGGCAGAAATTATAAGAATTTTTTTTTCTTCATTCTGCTCCTTTTTGTTCATTTTTTTTGTTATGTATATCTATATTGTTTATACATGGTATATGCAAGAATCTTGAAGTTAAATTCAAAACCTTTTCAAGACTTTTTCAAGACCGTCTCAATATTTTTTAACACCTCACCACCATTCTGGTTATGCGGCAGCGTTCACCGAGATTCTCTTCCATCTTAACATTTTGGTGCGTTCGTAATACTCACCGGGAACACCAGAGCGTACTTTGTGCTTTTGAACTTCTGCACCACCCGCCCTGGTGCTCTGAGAGAAGGATTACTAACGCACCCTTTGTTTCCCGTTCTTTTTTAAAAATAAAAATGACTAAATTCACACACGTTTACAATGTTGTTGGGACTCAAACTGTTGGACATCAAATTCAGATTTTTTTTGTTCCAAAATTTAAGACTTTATAAAGCTGTGATAAGACTTTTCAATACTTTATAAGGGTCTTGAATTTCCCGAAATTGATTTATCACCTTTTAATACTTTTCAAGACTCCGCGGATACCCTGTTATATGTTTTACTTGCTTTATTTTGAATGAAATAAACTTAAAGAAAAAAAAACACCTTCAGAAAATCTTGAGAACCGCTGACCAAATCCTTTTTAAAATCCTTTCAAAAATGACAGGAAAGTTTAAAGAGACGAGGACTGGGTCAGTTTTACCAGTCCCGTATACAGCAGTGTGTTTTAAGTTCCATTATATTTAACATTTACAGCTAAACTGAAACTTGTCCACTTTAAATCAATGGATCGAACATCTCTTCAGTTTATGGAACTGTAGCAGGAGTCCGTCATAAAGGCCTGAACATACCCTATAAGAACTGAGAAATACGTTTACTCAAGGAGCAAGAACAAAAGGTCATTCTGGCCAGGACCTTCAGGAGCAGAACTCCTGGGAAGTCCTCAGATCACATAATAGTTGTCAGACACCGCATGAGAAAAAGGTTCTGCCCAGATTTTGTGTCGAGAACAAGCTGTGAGAACTTAAACCAGGGCATAAAAGGAAAAACAATAAAGATCTCTGTTCTGTGGAGTCACCATTAAGGTGTGTTCACTCACTGGTTCAGACCAGCTGAAGGTGTGATGAAACAACACGTCATGTGACGCACTAACAGGGTGGAAACCAGCTGACTGTAGAAATGATGTGATGACACAGTCAGTGACTCGCTGACAGTCACAGGACGGTTCTCCAGATAACCTGATGGTTTCATGATATTTTGATATATAGAGACCACTTCCAATTCTGCTTTGAGGAACTTTTTTGTTTTATTAATCAAGTCAATATATTTGCAAATCACTTGTTAACTTAGGAGATCCATGGTTCATCTTTTCATCCTCAAAGACTTCCATATATTTTGCTTTTAAAACAAACCATTATGCTGTCAATCAGTCAGAGTTGGACACATTTACAGCTGCTTTAGACTAATAAACAAACTGGAATACTGCCATGTTTACATCAAAACAAAACTAAAACTACAAAACTGCTTACAGCCGAGGGAAGAAACACACCTGAAACTTTCACAAAGGACTGAGTAACCCTGAATGTGGGTTAAGTGGTTCTTTGTCAAAGGAATTCTTTGCTGAAACTTGACTCCACACACAGCAGGACAACCTGCTCCACTCATTCAAAACATGTCACCCTACCAGATCTGAGACTGAAACAAAAAAAAAAAACCTCACTAAATGATAAAGACTGATCTGGAGGTGTAAAAACGGTGATACGGCTGCTATTTGGGGCCATAAAGTACGTGAATAACTGCTGGTTTTTGCTTTTGTGACATGAGATCATCGCTTAGCGTCTGACAGAATAAAGGAGGTGACTAAACCTGATTCATTTCAGATTTAATCATCACTGACGTCCAGCCCAATTTTATGTATTTATGGCTGATTACAGTATAAACAACAAGACAAACACATGTCAGAAATCAGAATATCACTGGGCTGCAACTGCGACATCATGCAGGAGTTTCTAAATTGTCTTGAATTTTTCATAAGAGTTCTTGTTAATTCACTTGTGAGTCACAGGGTCACGGTTGTTTTAGTAGAATTAACAGCAGGGATCAGCAGCTCCAGTCCTCGAAGGCTGCTATCCAGCAAGTTTTAGATGCTTCGACACACCTTCTAATGCAGTGGCACAGGGAAAAACGGGGAAAATTAAGGGGGGCCCAGAAGAAAAAGTTTGGGAGCCGCTGTTCTAATGAATAAGTGATTAACAGAGTTCTTCAGAACTTGAATCAGGTGTGTTGAAGCAGGATAGCAGCGTAGGTACCGGATCTACTCGGGCTGCCAGATCGGCTCGGGGTCCTTCTCCTGCCGACAACTTCACACTAAGGCAAAGCCACTCGAACAAAATATACCATAAATCTCTGTCGATACTGTTCTTCCACACGTTTTGGAAAGAGTTAAGCAGGATTGTTATTAAATACATGTTTCTTACCTGCTAAATGCTTTCTTTATAACTGTAATTTGTTAATAAAAACACAATATTTGTCTCTGTTTTGTAAAGAATGCGAAACTACATCAAATCAACATCAGACTGTATTAAATAAGCACAACAGTTCTCATATGTGAATGTTTTATGTACATATTAAGCAGGCCTGGCCATTTAAACGTAGAATTATTCTGTATATTTATTTGGTTCTGATGTAAATAAATCTAAAGATTAGGGATGCTCCGATACCAGATTTTTCCTAAATGAGTGCGAGTACTTACATATGAGTACTTGCCGATACCGAGTACCGATACGAGTACTAATGCTAAATCAGAAAAAACTTTATAAAATGAAAATGAAAAAATAAAAATTAAATTAAAAAGTCACATTTATCTGTTTTTCCATCAATCCTAATTGTAAACAGAGTCCTTAAGGTCAGGGATCGAACTAAAACAACACAAAGATTATTCTCTGAGTTAAAGTATTTTATAAAAGGACTGACTGCTTCAGTTAATCTGACCTGGACTGGATGCAACATTAAAGTCAAACAGACTGAGTAACATGATGTGGAAAAACTAAATAAATTAAAATTAAAGCCCTCAGAATAAACCTCAGCTAGCTGATTCTAATGGGGGAAAAGAACTTTTAGATAAATAAATAAATACACAAGTGACCTGTCGTAGTATTTTAAAGTCCGTTTGATTATATGATAGAACGGCTTGCCATACTTGCGCCGAAGAATTTTGGCAAAGGAAACTTTCCATCAGCTGATTAGAACCAAACCGGTGTCTCTTTAAGCCTCTGCCTTATTCTAAAGTAGTGGTTGATAGAAGCTTCAATCAGCTCTGCTGGATTCTTCTGTTTTTTACTGTTTTATGTTAGCAAAAGGTTAGCGGCTGAGCTAAACATGCTAACGCTTTAGAAACCTGATCGGCATTACTGTATGAATGGAATACTGGAACTTTACCGAACCTGACATCAGGACTGAGGATTCGGGGAGTGTATACTACGAATAAATCACAACTACTACTACTACAACAACTACTAAATACTACTACAACACAAGTAAGTTAACGCCATCTGCAGTGCTACAGAGTGAGCGCCGATTAGCAGCTGGTGTGCGCGTCAGGTTAATGGAGCACTAAGTATCGGCTCTAAGTATCGGGTTATGTTTATGAGTACAAGTACACAACCTTAGTATCGACCCGATACCCGATGCCAGTATCGGTATCGAAGCATCCCTACTAAAGATTCATTCAAAAAGAAGTTGTAGTCCTTCCTCCAATGAAGAAGGACTACAACCACGAATTTGTCTGGACCAATCAAAAGCTTCAGCAGCGCTAACGTAACTTTTAAGAACGTGGCAACGTCACTTCCGTTAGTCGTACGTTCAGCCATTCAGCTAGTGTTACGTAATCGGCAGGCGCAGGGCCCTCAGTGGGACTGGAGTTTCTGATCACAGATTTACAGCCTCCTCACAAACACTAAAAATACATTTTCACTCCAAATGGTCCCAGACTCTTCAAAGGAACCTTTCTCAGTTTAGAACCTCTGGTCAGAGAGCACAAAAAGTACCACGGAAAATAATCAACATTTCAAAATTATAATCTAATTTTTGTTTTAAATAAATGGGTTATTTTTCCCACTTGATACTTAGAAAATATCCAGGTGTCCTTCTTGTAAAAGTATAACATTTTCTTCTAATAAATATATAAATTTACGAAGTCAGAAAAAATCTGATTGTTTTCCTGTAAAATAAAAAATCCTGGAAACTTTTACTTATTTCTCACAAATAAGTAAGTAATAAGTAAGTAAGCCACCTTTATTCAAAGCGACTTACATTAACCTGTCATAAATATTAAAACAATAAGATGCTTTTATTGCTAATTTAAACCTTTCCAAACCCAGAGAAGAGTTTTTATGTAACATAGGACAATCTGAATTTCTTTGATTTTCCCAGGGTGTCCCTCTTCCCCCAGCTCTGTTTATTTTTCTTTATCTAAAATGACCTTAAATCAGTGTGGTCCGCTCATGTGAATGCCCGATTTTTTATCTTTTGTAAATAAATGGCACAATTCAGCTCCTGTCATCAGAGGATTACACTTGTTTGAGTACACTGCGGTAGATTCTCACCTGTGGGGAGGGCTTCTTTGGCACGTAGACCTTCCACATCTTGGCTTCCCTAGAGGCTGCCTTTTCTAGAAGAAAAGACAGCCTCTGGCGTCCCCAGGGTTGGGCAAACTTCATTCTGTCCTCCCCAGGTTGAGCCTACCTCCCCACTGGATACAGCTACCTATATAAACACAAACACATTTCATCCATCAGATACAGGTTTAAAATTTTGTTTTTTCATGCTCAAAACTGTGAAGTTTTAAATGTTATTTCTAGATTTTAAATTTTAAAATAGGGTTTTCAGACAATAATTTCCACTGGGCAAAGAAAACTCATACTTATTTGGATCTTCTTTACCTTGGAATACATCACATCCACTATATTTTTGCTTCAATAAGCTTAAGCAGTCTCACAAGTTTTAATTGATATTGTTTTCATGTTGAAATAGTTAAACTACGGAGTAAAATTTTACCAATAAATCTGTAGAGACTCTAAGTTAGGGTTAAGTTCTACATATTAAAAGGGTTCACAATGCTGCAGAACCTCAACTGGACCAACCCCAAATCACAGTACTGAACCCACAGGGTTGTGTGCTCAGCATGAGGCAACATCGATCAATCTGATCCTGCCATCACTCTGGAACAAGATAAGTTTGATTTAATCACACACTCAGTTTTCTACATCCCCTATCATTCTGTTCCCTGACAAAAAGCTTCAATTTCGTTTAATTATCCTTGCTGATAAGTGCTTTTTCCTCAAGGTTGCACAGCTGTTTAGTCCAATCATCTCAAGTTATCTTCAAACTCTGAGTATTGACATTTTCTCACTTTCGCTATTAATAATTCTTGAGTTTTACTGTTGACTTTCTAAAATTAATTTAAAAGGTTTCAGTGACTTCAGATCAAGACTACAAGTTTCTCTCAAACATATTACATCACCATTATCCTTTCATCTTTAACAGTTCTGAACAAAACTTTAGTGGTTTCATCAGCCTCTGTTGTTTCAAGTATTTCATGCAGATTGCTCTTTCTGACACAGAATAACATCATTTAACCAACCACAGGACCTGGCCTTGTAAAATACCTGTTGCCATCATAAATCACTGAATAGCTAGACAGTTATTGATTCTTACATATTTGTTAACTTGTTTTAACTAGACATTTTATCTTGAATTAAAAAGTTAACCAGTATTCTTATCCAATTGTTATTCAACCTTTTTGAAGGCAGAATAAGATGGAGATTACTACGTAAACACACAAAAATGAAAGATAACATCTAAAAGTTTAATGATTGTTGCAGAAATTGAACATTAACAACAAGATTGTTGTTTTTCACCTGAAGCTGTATTCGATTTTTTTTTTGGTCTCATGTTGCAGGAGCATATTTACATTCTTGATCAAACTAAAAACGTATGTGAAGATATATTTACTAGTGCTGGGTATTGTGGCAAATTTCCCAAATCGATTCGATTTTGATTCATAAGGCTCTGAATCGATTAATCACAATTCAGTTCGATTCAATTAAATTCGATTCACTTCAGTCTGGTCTTAAATAATTAAAAAGGCTCAACTGTGTTCAAAATACAAATAAACTTTATTTTTATTATCATCTTGAACAACAGGTTTAAAGTGCAAACTTTTAAATTGGGCAGTTTAAACTTTGTACCCATGAATTAACCAAATGGTTATAAAACTAAACAGAACTGTCAAGTTTCAGTCAAGGGGAAAAATCGATCTCAGGCCCAATGAATCGATTCTGAAAAATGTATATAAAATCGATTCAAAATAGATTAAATCAATTTTTTTTACCCAGCCCTAATATTTACTGAAGGTAAAAGCTGCAGAAGTAATTTTCCACTTTTGATTTTTAAAGAAGGAACATTTATATGTCAAATAATAGTTATTTAAAAGTCCTAATAATAACAAAACACAACATAAAACACATTTTACCTTAAATACACACCTGTATTTAACCAGTCATCGTTAACAGGAGAAAAAGTGAAACCAAGATGCTCACGGAAAACACCTAGAACATTCAACGTGTGTTTGGGAACGTGTAGGACATCTAAAAAGCACAGGTGCAGTAGTAAACACTAATCAAAGTGAACCAGACTAATATCTGGAACGGAGCTCGTTTGGCGTCCAAGCGTAGCTAGCAGCTTAAAAGCTAACGAGCTGATACGGGCAAAGCAACTCTTTAATTCAAAAAGTTATACAAAAACACAACT
Organism: Callopanchax toddi; assembly: GCA_006937965.1. Classification (NCBI taxonomy): domain Eukaryota; kingdom Metazoa; phylum Chordata; class Actinopteri; order Cyprinodontiformes; family Nothobranchiidae; genus Callopanchax; species Callopanchax toddi. The sequence goes on along the minus strand of SSNR01000226.1, from coordinate 429,990 downwards.
CCATGCCCTCAATTACTGTCAAAAAACACACGACATACAATAAAAATGTAGTTTCTTTAAAGTAAAGCTCCAAGTAAACCACAGGGACATTTAAAAGGCTGACTCAGATCCAGTAAGTAGACGGAGCCCGAGGCTTACCTCCCCTGCAACACGGAGAAAACCAAAGATGGGTTTCATCCGGTCCACTCGATCCAAAGGTAAAGAAAAACGGGTGGAATCGAGTCCCCGCGCTCCGGTTTAGTCGTCCATTGTGGCTTCCATTGTGCGAAGTGTTAAGGAAAGGGGGTCGTTATAAAAATATTAAAAAGAAATGAACGGAATATAGACGGATGCGTCTACTTCCGAGGAGGGGACTGAGGGAAGAGAGAAAAGATAGTCCCCGCCCACCTCCAGACAGCACGGCAAAACGAAACAATCGCACCTTTTTGTGTTACGTCCCATTATGTATAAATATAACGTTTTTCTTTTGTTTCTTTTGTAAATTTCAGTAAGATTCAGGTGAGTAAAGTCAAAGAACTCGAAAAAAAATAGCCACAATAAAATTACCACGTTTGCAGGATTTTGTTTAGGTTTATTTTGAAATGAAAACATCATACAACACATTCTGACAGTACTAGAAATAATGCAGACAAAAAGATTAAATTAACTTTTAATTTTTTAATCAAAAGTTTAAATTTACAAATGCTGTTTGGAGGGTATTAATAGCTGACTGACAGCAATCGTGGATTTAACAAGCTGAAACAGTGGAAGTTGTTAACACAGATTGTGGCAGAACAAGACTTTTCCATCAGCTGGATCTATAATTTAGAGTAAAAACAACTAAAATGCAATTTTAGAAAGAGAACACCCATGTATCACGAAAGTAGTCAAGGATTCAGAAAGTAATGAGAAAATGTACAATAAAATACAGTTACCCTTTGAAGGTGCTCACTTCTGTAGGACGTATCATAATATGGTTCCTGAGTCAAGTTATGACCCTTTTTTTGTCTTTCTCGTTTCTATAACTGTTAAAACAGGTTTGAATTCAGATGTTTTCAGTTTCTTAATGTGATTAACAGTGCAGCAAGTTCCCAGCTTGGATTAAAGAGTTAGGTTTAATATTTACAGACGTTGTTTTTGTCATTAAACGAGAATTTTGTGGACAACATTCGATAAAAACTGTCAAAAACAACAAAAACAATACGTAATGTCAACATTGCGTCAGGAGCCTATATGCCCACGGGCCAATCAAAGTATATAATTTTAGGCGGACTATTTGAACATGTCTAAATCCGGATTGCTGATTGGCCAACAGAAACATCAATCAAGGAGGTGCGTCTCATGTAACAGACGCTGTGTTCTCAACGCAAATCAAAGGTATTAGTTAATTTAAGAAAGTGGATCAAACTACGACTTAAGCCTAGTCGCTATTTGTAGAAAAAAAAGTAAAACAGATATTAAAACGTTAATTTAAAGCTTTAATTTGTCCGGTTAAACTCGACAGGAGGCGGTCGCTCGTGCTACACCTAGAGATGTGATTGGCTGCTGCCGAGTGACAACAGCGTGGAGGCGTGGCTACTGTGAACATCAACAAAAGAGAGAAAAAAAGAAAGGAAAAAGACGAGAGAAGCCCAGAAGGAATATCAGCTGAGAGAAGACGACAGATATGAGGGTTTAACGGGCAATAACAGGTAGAGGAAACCTTTTAAAAAGCATCGCTGCTGTATTAACTTCACTGACACCATATCTAATGAGTTATACTCGGCTTTACTGCTTCTTTGTTCGGAACGGAAAGAACAGGAAAAATGACAGTAAACAATGGACCGTTAATTCAGCTAAAACATTATTTAATAAAAGTTTAACAATATGTCGTTTTGTGGTATAAAAATATTTAGCTTTCAAAAATAACTTTAAACGATTTTAATAGTCAATATTTTCAAATTGGGGTCAATCTTCCTGATTGTATTAAATGCTATGTTGCCATTAAACGTGATGATACGGCTCTACAATATCCTAAATTTATATTTTTAGTGACGGTGTGAGATGTTTTGTGCTGTTATTTGTGAATGTGTTTGTTTGAGGAATGATTTTAAAAGAGCAGCCCCTCCCCCACTCCGACCGGAGAGGATTTAAAATGTTAGCAAGCGGTTGACGCTCGAATCGTCGGTCAAAATTAACTTTAACGACCAACAAACAGAGCAATTTGAGGTTTTATGAGGTTTAGGTCGTTTATTAACAGCCTGAACCTTGAAAAAAGGCAGCTGTTTTGTCGGTCAGAGGACAGAGAGGCGTCCACAGGAGGAAATCTGACACCGGAGCCCAGCTGAGGGAAGTGGGCCGGGCTTGGTGCTCCCTGTCGGGGCTGAGAGATCAACCGGAGGCCGGTCACTGATAAATCAACAAACACCGAGAAAATACTAATTTTTAACCTATACTCGCATGTAAACAAGTGTCATTTGGTTGTAGTTGGGTTATATTTGTCAAAAAATAAATAAAATTCCAAATTCGAGCCCAAATAATGCTATTTTTGAGCTTATAAAGGACATTTTTAGACAATTTTAGTATAAACTTAAAATGTATTTCTTGTTTGTTGTTAAATAACGTGTTTACAACTAGTTAAATAACAGTTTTACTTATAAAAGACCACCTCAGACACAGGACTGTAAATTTTTAGTACTTTTTCCTATGGTTAAGTCATTAAAACAAATATTTTATATTAAAAACACTGGGAAAAGAGATAAAACGGCAAAAAATCATGTTGGTTTTTAGCTTCTGGAAAAACTAACCAGACACCAAGAAAACTCAACTACTGCTGCTCCTTTTTGTCCTGATTCAGGCCCCACTTCTTTATGATGTCTCTCTAAAGAGCCAGACTTTGCTCTATCATGTATTACTAATAGTTCTCCAGACTTTCTGTAAGACTCCCTTAGGCTGCTTCTGTCAGTATTCTTGAACTTTACTGTTTGTAGGAAAATTTGCATCAACAGATTGTTTCCAAAGAGCAAATAGTACAGCATATTACAAAATAAGCATCAAGTGCAATGAATCTTTAAATGTGAAGAAACTGGTGGAGGACAAAGGAAGGAAGTGACGGGCCCTTAAACAATTATGTCACATCTTTAAGAAACAGGAAAAAATCCCTGACACGGAATCTGAGAAGTGACAGCTGTGACCAGGAGAGAAAGAAACGTCATACATCATTTGATAGGTCATGAGTAAATCAGATGTTTAGAGAAGTTTCGACTTTTTCTCTTTTCAGAGAAAAAACCCATTAGATAACTTCTTCCGGTGTCAGCTGAGACATGGACGCTGTCAGGCTGATGAAGGAGCTGAAGCTGAATTATGAGCAGGAGGCAGATTATCTCCCTAAAGAGACGGGACTGGACCTCATCGAGTCTGCAGTGGAGGTGAGATCCGCGTCGCGATGCGTTCAGTCAAATCTGACGTTTGCCATCAGATGACCAAACAGTTTTTTGTACTTTCCAGGGCGACAGTCGGATCTCGGCCAAGTGCAGAGATGCCAAAGTGGAGGATCTGTGGAGTCTGACCAGCTTCTTCGGCTACAGCACGCAGACCTTCGTCCTGGCTGTTAACCTGCTGGACAGATTCCTGGCCATGATAAAGGTAAGAAACTCAGCTTTAGCTTTAGCGTCCCGTCATATCTGGACCGTCTCTCACACACCTTTCTGCGACTCACTCAGATTCAGCCGAAGCACCTGTCCTGCGTCAGCCTCAGCTGCCTCCACATGGCGGCCAAAGTGACGGAGGAGGAGTGCAACCTGACGTCCACCGACGAGCTCATCCGCATCGGACAGTGTCGGTTCACCGTGTCCGACCTCAGCCGCATGGAGAAGATCGTCGCTGAGAAGCTTCGCTTCAAGCCCAAAGCCGTCACTGCCTTAACCTTTCTGCACTTGTACCACCAGATCGCACTTTCCCACGCCACCGACAGGTGAGCCCAACAGAACCTCTTGTAAAGTCTTCGGTCCGAGTCGTCGGTGCCGATTCAGAGCTGATTTAGTTTTATGTAACAGGTTGGCAGCATGTTGAGGCAGATCCTGAACTCCAGCTTTCCACAGCAGCGTTCTGATTGGCAGAGCTGCTGCTTGTTTGTTACAGAAACTAATGTAGGGCAGCAGTCGTCATTTGACTGAAGGGCGCTGATAAGACTTTTTTTTTTTTTTTTGTGTCTGCTGCTGCTGGCAAACTTCACCTTGCACTTAGGTAACCCTGTTGTTTTTCCACCTGCTCACCTGGAGAGAAAAGACAAATCCACAACACGAACAGTTCCTTCTGCTTTCTGTTCTGTGTTCATGTAAAAGTTTGAATCGTGTTTAAGTCTGAGCTCTAATCCGTCCCTTTGTGTGAACAGGAAGGAGATCCTGAACCTGGAGAAGCTGGAGGCTCAGCTCAAAGCCTGTCTGTGCCGGATCTCCTTCTCCAGAGCAAAGGTAGGACTTCACAGCTGCTCTGAGATCAGCTCTCTTGTTTGAACAGCGTTACCGAGTCCCGTCTGTGTCCACGCAGCCGTCCGTCCTGGCCTTGTCTCTCCTGAAGCAGGAGATCGAAGCTGTCCGGTCTGAGGACATGTTGGAGATTGCCTCCCACATCCAGAGACACCTGAAGGTACGTCACGCACTCTGCAGGGTTTTGTTACTCATCCGGGAACGGGAACTAACACCTGTGAAAACCCTGTGGCACAGAAAAATACGGGAAACTTTTACCAGACTTAAGAGTTCAGTGATCACCAGCCACCACACCCGTAAGTGGTGGGGAAACACTTCAGCTTTAAATCACATTTTTAGGCACCAAATTAATTCAAATGTTCCCAAAAGCCTTTAATACTCATGTCTTTTTCATTTTGCATTTAAAACAGATAATGTCACGTCTGTGTTTACATAGATCAACAGTTTGTGTATAAATGCATCCTGTGAGACACATTCAGGTCGTTTCACAGAAAAATGACCTTCTACTTGTTGATTTTTATTTTTACATCAGCCAACAAACATCTGAATATTTCCTCTAAATACAACCTGTAGGAGAAGCATCAGAACAGCAGCTGCTCTGACGGCTTAAAGAAATGCCGTTCATACTTGTGTCAGGGATCGTTTTCCTGGAACATTTCCAAACCAGAAACATTTTGTTCCAGAGAACTCCTTGGATTCTTCTTGTGGATCAGCTGAGGATATGTTAGGTGTCACATGACCAGCTGATCAGGTTTCAGCACAAATCCATTCCAAACCGTGTCAACCTGTTTCTCTTAACCCCCCGACCCGATAGAACAGCTGGGTTTCTGTTTACAGTTTGTATTTCAGGAAACTCGTCTCCAAACGTTAAGCGCCCTGGATCGTGTTAAATACGCTGATGTTAGTGGGCGTGGCCGAGCATTTTCACTGACCCCGTCGGGTGGTTTTGGTTTCAGATCCCCGACGGCGACCTGAAGCTGTGGAGCGAGCGCGTGGCCCGCTGCCTGTCGGACTACGCCTCCCCCGAGTGCAGCAAACCCAACCACAGGAAGCTGCAGTGGATCGTGTCGCGCCGGACCGCCCAGAACCTGCACAGCCACCGCAGCGTCCCCGAGCTCCCCACCATCCCCGAGAACTGCTGGGACGAGAGCGAGAGGTCAGAGTTCATCCTGAGAAACGCACCCAAACACTGAACCAGAAAGCGTTTGAGTCGGAGCAAATCTAAGCTTCAAAGAGATGTTTGATCCAGTGAATGTGGCAGAAAAATACCAAACACACCTCAGAAAAACATCCACAGCGCACGTCGTTAGAAATGAAAGACAGGCAGGCACACACCCCCAAGCGTAACCAAACTAAATACTTTGTCTCCATGGTAACGTCACACAGAAACAGCCGGTGTCAGGTGTCAAAGTGCAGGTTAAATAGATCTTTATTACATTACATAAAGTAGTTACATTAGTTTATTTTTAGAAGCAGAACATGAAACATTTCCCCGAGTCGACCAGACTTTCTGATCTGTTGAAACTCTGCGTCACCAGCTCACAGCCTCTCCTATGAGACATGTACAAGATCATATCCTCCCCCCTCCTCACCCATTGACGTTTCCATTACATCACACAAATTGAGTCGGGGGGGCCCTCACCCTTTATGTAACACAGAGTCCGGTTCTGAGTCTGTGTGAGAACGATAGAGGGGGAACTAAGACCTGAAGTTCAGTTAGAGCTGTAATCATTAACGCAGAGAGCCGATGCTCAGACGTTTAGTTAAATCAACCGTCAGCAGACTTTTAACCTTCGCATGTGATCAGCTGATCGGTCTAAACACGAGGAAGTTTAAGACTGACGTTTCACTTTCTTTTTTCTTCGGTTATAAAACACTTACTTGTTTTTGTGCTAATTTTTTATAAAGTTAAAAAAGGTTTCTGCTCAAATAAACTAGAAAAGTTGACATTTCTTTTTGTAGTCAGTAACGTTAAGGTATGCACACCACCTGCTGTCTCGTGTCAAGAGCTTTAAACTTCAGCTCTTAGCTTCACTGGGCTGCAACTAGCTGGACAAATAAGAGAAAATCTGCACACTTTCATTTAAAATCACACTTTTGCTTATATGTGGTTGAGTCACACACATTGTGATCAACAGATGCAGCCTAGTCTGGCCTCGGATCATCTTAGGTTGAGAAATGATAAAGTTATGGGACATAATTGGATTTGTTTTGATCAAACCTTGAAAATGATCTGTTAGCAGTTTGACTGACCTCCCCCTCTGTGTCCCCCTCTCTCCCACACAGTGAGGATTCCTGTGAGGACGTGATGAGTTCAGGGGAGGAGTCTCTCAGCAGCTCTCTGGGCAGCGATGCAGAAGGCCCCTATTTCCCTCTGCACCTCCGTCTGCAGAAGCACCACCCGTACCTCTCCGCCTGAAGCCGTCCCCCCTATGGTCTCCCCATCTCCCCCCACCGTCTCTTAATTTATGGTCCGATAAGCTCTGGTGCCAGTCGCAGAGCGCACAACAACTGGCAGCTGAGCAGCCCTCCTGATTCAATAGATCTTTTCTAATCTTAGTCAGTAGACCCGTTTGGTGCATGTAGAGGTGTCACATTCCAGGATGCAAGCTTTTCTAGGTTAAATGTTGGTCAGATAAACTGCTCCTGACAGGCTGTTGTCCTTTAGGTGCTGAGCAGACGCTGCCGTCTGCTTTATAAACAAATTCTCAGAAGTCAGACCAGGATGCAACAAGGATCATTTGCCAAAAACGTGTGGGTTTTATCTACCAGAATGTGTTTTGTTTGACTGTTATTAATCTATGACTGTTTTTAATACGTGCAGAATGAGAGCAGCAGCTGTAGTTTTAATCCTGTCTATCAGGACAAAACCAGTGACCAAGACGTGCTGTGATGAACGACGGTGCTGACAACAGTTCATCCAGTTCCCGATCCGTTGTGTGTGAATCGTTTAGATAACGGCTCTAAGACTGTGCCACGCTCTCCTGCTGCTTTTACCTTCTGTTGTTTAATTTGCACAACTTTTATTTTTAAATCTGTCGAGTGTTAAATGGTGGAGCTGAAGGTCTGCGTTCGAGTCTGAACACCGGGGGTTTCAGGGCGTGTCGTCGTGTTTGTGGACGTGTGATTTTTTTTTTTATATTATTATTATTTTTTTTAGGGTTTGATTTCAAGTTGCCAGTTGATAATGATGTAGCTCAATCACAACGTTTTAGAGCAGTTTGGAAACTGTTCACAAAGAATGTCGTCTGACTCGAGATGATGCTGAATGAGTGTTAAAAAAGTTTAAAATGTTCATACAAAAACATGTAAAACTGTAAATGATGTACAAAAAAAGCTGTTAATAGTTCTCTGTAGATACGTTATTTATTCTTTTTGTCACTTGTATGGAAAACAATCTTATAAAAAAAAACTATTTTTAATCAAATGTCTGGTTGTTTGTTTGAAATTAAACAGCTGCTTAGATTCACTTTGAATCAAACCTGCACTAGTAATTGTGCTATTTAGGATTTAATAATCTAAGGTAATAATTACAGCCTCTTTCTAACATCTTAACTCATTAGACGAAGTTTGATTTGCCCAACTTGTGTTGCCGTTGCAACACAACAAATACAGTGAGAGGTTGACGCAACCTGTAGATATAAGCGATTAGCATAAATCCGATTAGAGTTAACGTTACCATGACAAACCATTGGACTTTAATTCAAAGTGTCTAAATCTCATATTCAGTGGTTTTCTGACATTATGTGCTGTTATGGCTGATGAAACACATTTTTTTTACATGAATTTATAGTTAACTTTTTAAAGTGTCAAAAAGAACTTGAAGTTTTTACTTAGTTTTTTTTTTTCCAATTTCCTGAAAAATTACATTTTTTTTGACGAAATTGGGTTTTTGCAAGAGCGCGATGATCAGTGGTATCTTAAAACCAGAATTGGGTGCACGAGTGGATTTTCTCTTTTCAAAAATGATATTCTTTAATAGGTAGAGCTGCAGGTTATAGAATTGGCCCAATCAACGAAACATTAAAGTAAAAATCAGGATTCAGAACGAATATGAAATGTTAAATTTCAGTTTAATTTCCTAAACGAAAATTTGAACACCTCTTTGATGAAGCAAGAACAAAATGAAATGAAATCAAAGGGTTTTTTTGAACCAGCTGATGTCAACAATCATCCAGTTTTTTTGCCCACCTGATACGTTAATAAGTAAATCTATAGCACCCATCATGCTGTACAGAGGAAGTTTAACAAGAAACATTAAAATCTGTAAATAAAATAGTTCATTTAAAGCAGTTTTAAAAGTTTTCAGTTGCTTTTTAAAAAGCTAAATCGAGTCATAAGACTAAATTTGAGGGAGGTCCAGAGATCTACTGTTGACGAGGTCCTGTCAACTTTAGTTTTCACAGCCAGCAAGCCTTGGTCACATGACCTTAGGGACCTGATGCACGTGAAAAAGTTATTTGGAACTTGATCATTCAAAGACCCAAGATCTTAAATTGAACGCTGACGTTGACGGGGAGCCAGTGGAACTCTACAGTCTGCAGGCGCTCCACTGATGCTTTGTTTAGGCAGGTGAATAACCAGTTACAGAAATCTAACCTAGAAGAAACAAAACGCATGAACAAACATTTCCAGTTCAGCCTGAGAGACGATATTAATCAGCTTGGCAATATTTCATAAATGTTAAAAACATGAGCAAACAGACTGAATGTGACCATCCAGACTAAAGCCAGAGTCAAGGTCCCCCCGAGGTTCCTGATAGAAGAGACAAAGGACCAAGAGTTTCCATTTTTAGAGCTGTGTGCTTTTCTGGAGCAGAAACTAATATTTCATTTTCATCATTTTAGCTTTTCAAACCGTCGAAGCACTTGTGTAAGTCATAGTTTGGAAACCTCGTGAGGCTTAAGAGAGACGTACTGTATAGCTGCGATATGAGACGTCTTTATAAGTGCTCAAAACGTACTTAAGAGATGAACCTGAAAAAAGAAGGGCCCCAAAACAGAACCCTGAGGTACACCAAAACGAAAGCAACCACACAGAACTCGGGTTCAGAAAGATAAGAAAACCACTAAGGCTGATCCTGATACACCAGACCAGGGACGATTCTAGGATTAGAGATTTAGGGGTGCTCAGCACCCAGAGAGCTGCACAGCCAGGCCAGTTAAAATTCACTGTTTTTCAAATTTTAACACAATTTCAAATCAGATTTTTAGCTTATTTAAATGCTGAGCCATAGCAAAAGTGAAATGGATTTGAATTAATAAATAATTAATATTTTATCAATTATTTATCTTCTTAAGGAAAAATAATAATTGTATCTCCTGCCCAGGCTGGGCTTTGAACCCACTCCTCCCATGTGAAAGACTGACTCTTTAGCACTGCACCACAGATCCAGTTGATCAACTTGTTTTTTGTCTTCTAACTTATTTCTTCTCCTCGGGTCCACTGTAACCGTGGAGTAGAAATAATCATAATAACAATATACTAACCTGAAAGAGCAACTTCTCTTATTTCAAAAACCGTTTGAACTATTTTTATAGAACAAATCATTGCGGAGAGCAGAAATGCTTCAAAGAGGAAGCGCTTGGTGTTAATGCCAGGCGGACGGAGTCCCAATTTCTGTGGCGTATGAAAATTAAGGTAAATGCGGGACAATCCTTCAGAAAAACGGCACATCTGGTCACCGAGGTGCCAGATAAGCTCGGGGTGCAGCGTGCACATCTGAACCCGAACCGGACAGCAGAGTGAGTCGCTCCGCTCACATGTTTCCTGCAGCGCAGCGAGTCTGGGAACGGAACGAACCATTTCCCAGGCGGGGGAGGTTTGCTGTATTTTAGTTGTTAAAATATAATGTTTCAACCACATACTGTATGTTTTTTTTTACATATTTACTAGAGTTTTAACAAGAACATGAAGTAAAAAAAATAAATAAAAAGTTAAAATCTCATCTTTTAGGGGCGCTATGATTCAATTTAGGGCTGCTGCAGCGCCCCCCCCCCCCCCAAAATGGGCTAAAATGGTCCCTGCACCAGACCAACCCATTATATGATATTTGAGAACAAATGATCCTGTTGTGAAACTAAGAGAGAAAATCCACCATGAACTCACACAGTTCTTGGTTTTTTTATGTAGTAAATGCTCGATTATTTCACCCTGAAAAAAGAATGAATCTAATTAATCATAAACCAAATACACTGGACTGGATTCCAGTTTCACCCTAAAGCAGACTCATCATCTTTATGTCTGCCCACAAAGGTTTACGACAAATATCACTATTTATTTATTCAGTTCATTTAAGAAACAAACAATCTGACCTCTTTATCTCAAGCTGACAAACTCCCTGAGTTTATTCTAGGAAAACAGAAGAAGCTCCAAACTAAACCTGTTAAAATAACAACCGGTTTGGTTTTCATGTATTTTTATTGAGATCAGTTCAGGTGTTTTTTTTTTTTAATTTAGAAAAACAAATGTGTAAAAATAGAAACATGTCAAAAAATATTCTTTCAGGTAGAAAATAGATTTTTCTTTAACAAAAATGTAAATATTCATAAGTAAAAGAAGTCCAAACTGAATATTTCAAAAGCAGAAACAACAAACAGTTTAAATTAAGTTCTCTCAGGAGTGGAAACAAATTAATCTCTTCTAATAAAATAGAAAAAAAAAATCTTAGTAATGACTAAACTAAAACAAATATGGTAAAAAAAAATCAGCCGGGTGCTCAACATCAAAACGCACAAACAACTCAAATAAAAACACAAAACAAGAATCGGTTCTGTCCTACCACGATGAAGATCCTCCTTCAGCTTCCTCCTGCTGAGACCCAGATCCAGCTTCAGGTACAAAACCCCAGAGTAGATCCGTTTTATGAATCCAAAACTCCAAACAATCCAGATCAAAATCCCATCCGAGCCCTTTTCTTCTTGGGCTGAGAAGCCTGCGACGCCCCCCGTGGACCCTGTGAAGAATGAGAGGTCTGAGAGGACGGCAAGGAACTGAAGCCGCTTCTGGACCGGAGCGAACTGACAGCCGTCAGAGAGGCGGGCTGGGAGCCGTAGAACGGAGAGGAGACGACGGCGTGAGGAGGTGAGTTTAGTGATGCGTCGACCTGGAAACATCAGAAACAGTCAGTGAGGTAAAAAAGGTCTTAATGCTCAGTTCTGATCATCTTAATGACATTATAAATTAAATATGACGTCTCCAGTGTGAACACATGAAGATCGTGTGTGTACTCAACCTTGTAAAAGTTCTCTGCAGACCCTCCAGGAAGTTGCGATGTCAACTATTAACGCAAATTCAACCATTTGCCACAGCTTTGTTGCGGCCTTGCAATTTTCACAAATCATCGCACGTTTTCCGCAAATTTGACCAATCATCTTTGTTTTTGTCGTATTTCGTCATCTTCTTTGACCAATCAGAGCCACTCTGATAAGTTTTGACCAATCCCGTTGGCTCCAGCTGTGTTTACTTCTGGTTTTTGAGCTCAGAGCCGCTAAACTCCGGTCGGTTTCCATCAGATATTACGCCTAAAATACGAGCAAATCAATTTCCCAAAGTATTCCACCAGAGTGGTGGAAAGCTGTTCTGAACCAAACAACGTCGTGGTGGATTAGACATGAAAATCATCGCTTGACAAGAACTTTTTGACTGGAAAACATGGAGGAGATTAGCTGAAAAGAGGAGCAGACGGGGGCTGGGCTATGATACGACGAGGTGAGTTCTGTTTACTGTCCGTATCTGGACAATGTGAGAAACTTTATTTAAAAAGAACTGATCTGTGTCCTAAACTGTGTGCTGAGTCGGCGGATTTGCTATTATGTGAGAAATATTTTAAATAAATCGGACCGTCAGCGTTAACCTGAATTCCTTGAACGTTGTTTATTTTTTAAACACGCGATTAACCACGTGACGTTGTGAACACGAGGAACCGCTTGTCTTTTCTAAACTCGTTCTGCTGAACCAGTGAACCTTAGAGGTGAATCTGAAAGAGAAAGTAAAGCCGCTCACGCTGTAACGTCTGAGTGACGCTGAGACAGGCTGTCAGCTGTGTTGTCATGGAGATTACATCATCTTGTGGTCTTTATTTTATGATTAAACAGCGCATACAGTGTGTGTGTGTAAAGAGGTTAACTGTGTGTGCATATAAACTAAATAAAACCTTAAACAAAATTTTAAAATGATTGAAAAAAATCGCAACTTTGACCGCAACTTTTAGAAAAATGTGCCGCGAAATCAGTCATTTTAGATCGCAACAATCACAAAAAATCCCCGCAACTTCCTGGAGGGACTAGAGCTGCATGCTACTAGGACAACCTGCGATGTGCAACAACAATGTTTAATGTTTCAATATCAAATTCTCATGCAACAAATATCTAAGTAGGATCCTATAAAACCTGGATTATTTCCCCAAATTCACTTTTATCTGTCTTATTTTTCTTAATTCCACATTCTAATCATATTTACTAAGCTAAACCTTAAAGACTTAAAACACTTTAACCTGATAGAAATCTGCATTTAAACTCAAACTAAGACATAAGAATCATTTTCTAATTTTATTACTTAAAGAAATAACATCAAACACTAATCTGTTTAGATGACATCATTTCATTTATGAAGTGTAACACCCTCCTGAACACAGAGGTGCTGTGATGATGTTCTTACCTGTGTTTCCAGAGAGTCCAGCTTGTCCCTGGTTGGACGTTTGGTCTTCCTCTGATTGGCCGGCGTGGTCTCAGGACTGTCTGTTTTGGCTGTCTGGAGGGGGCGGGGCCTGTTGTGGGTCTGCAGGTCGTAGTTTGTGGTTTTAACGCTCCGAGGGATGGCGTTTGGGGTGGGAGTTGGAGTTTCCGTGTCAACATTTAAAGGTGTTGAAGTTGTGTCATCCTTCGGAAAAGTTTCCGGCTGGGACAACGCCCCTTCGCCGTCTCCGTCGGACCACGCCCCTTGACTTGTGGCGGACGACCATCCGCTAGAGAGGGAGAAGTCGTCCAGCTCTGCCTGGTAGCTGATGGAGGAGGTGAAGCTGCTGCTCAGCTCTAGGCGCCGACCTGAGGTTCTCTTTGCATCCTTCTCCCTCCTCCTCCTCCTCATCAGAGCCTCCACCTTCGTCTTCTTGTTCGTGCCCAGCTGATCTCTCCACCACTCTCGCCAGGCCTCCTCGCTCTGCCAGGAGGCGGTCAGCCGGTTGCTGAGAGCGTCCGTCCACTCGCTGGGAAACACGGGGTCCGGTACCGGCACCGCAGCAGGCGGCTTAGCGGAAGTGGAGCCGTGACGCAGCAGCGAGCGACTCGACATGCAGGACTTAAACTCCTTCCTCAGGGTTTTCTCCCGACTCTTCTCCCCTGCTCGTCGTGGATCTTTATCAGGTAGGTGCAGCAGATCTTTAGTTTCGGTCCTGAAATAGTCCAGGTCGTGACAGTCGGGCTGCTGGTCTTTAATCTTCAGCACCAGCTTCTGGAGCCAGTGTTTCCACGTGGAAAGAGCTGCGCTGCTGAGCTTCACTGGACTCTGGTCAACGTCTCTGCTGGAGGGTTTAACCCCCTCACCGCCACGTTCCTCAGCTTCCATTCCATTGGTCGCTCCTGCCTCCAGCTCTGAGTAGTCGTTAACAAAAACCTGCAGCTTCATCCGTTTCATGTTTCGACCTCCGCCTCCTGAATCCTCAGATGAAGAATCAGAACCCCGAGCTGGTCGCCAGCCCGGAGTTTCGGGAACAATTCCAACCTGAGTCGGTCCGACGGCGTCCTCATCGCTCCACGTTTCTGAGGCAGCCAGCTGAGGATCTACTGGGCGACGCTCCGACGTTCCTCTTTGTGACGCTGGGAGTGTTTCAGCAGCTGGCTGATGTTCACCGTCTGCTGCAGGAGCTCCAGATGTATTTTTGTTCTGCAGCTTGTGTTCGAGGATCTGGTAGAAAATATCTCCATCCTCCGTCAGCTGCAGGATGCAGATGGCCTCCTCGCTGCAGGATTCACTTCCTGCTTTTCTCTGGATGCACGTCAGACCTGACAGCAAAGAGAAAAAACTTTTCTGTAATCCTTTAACGTGGTCTGGATCTGAACTTTTCTTTCGACTTTGCTGTAAAGGCTTCTGAACTCGACGGATGAACCAGATCAACCTGTTTGTTACCGTTACTACATCGATTTAAAGGTAACAGAAACTCGTGTCCATGGTTACCTGCTGCAGGTGCACAGAGTCTATTAGTTGCGATGTCCTGGCGGTGAGGGATCTGAACTGGGAGGTGTTTGAGACTCTCTTTGGGTCGGAGCAGAGCCTGAATAGAACCATGACTGCAGCAGGGCTCGACTCGTCCTCCTGAACAAAAACAACAAGTAAAAACATCAAAACAGATGAAGATTAGTAATACTACAGGGCAAAAGCAGCCATTTTTCATATAGGGAACAAAACGTTACGTATTCGTTAGCATCACTAGCGTCTCTTTTAAACTCACCTGAGTACTGGAGCATCATGATGTCCTGAGAACTTTGCGAGCCAATCAAAACCTTTGTGGTTGCACCCTCCGCTGAAGGTGGAACGATGTGACAAAAAATGGGCGGGGCCTTCATCATGTGATCCCACTTGAGCATGGGCACGCACGGGAAGCGCTCGTCCATGATGTAGGCCGAGTGCTAACAGAAAGGGAAAACGCTAAACGTTTAATCTAAAAGCGTCGAGATCAACTCGATTGAAATCATAATTTAAAGTCGGTTCAGCTCGAAGCACCTGTGTGGTGATGAGGTGATGGAAGGGGTGGACGTCTCCCAGATACCTGGACAGGAGGAGCCTTTCACCGCTCCGACAACACGAGGAGCTGCTGATGCGGAACAGAGTGTGGCCGGACGTCGGATTCACCTGGAGGAAGAAAAGGTGGAAGGACAGAAGGAAGAGGAAAAAGAAGTAACTCTAGTGACGACAACCAGGAGTAAAGAAAACAACGTTAACTAAAGATACGACTACAGACGGGAGACAAAGACCTGAAACTCCCACCCAGTCTGTGTCATCTCTGGGGAAGAAACTGTGCACCAGTAGAAAACCTTTGACCCCTACATGGACTCACTTTGTGAAGAGGCTCATCCATGACTGCTCTTTTATCTGAAGCTCTGTGGTTTAAACGTGAATTCTACTAATTAAGAATCTTTTATTCTTGTTTTAGTCTTTGTTAAATTCAGCTCTTAGTTTGGGTTTTTTGCCTCACTGATGCTCACGAGGCCAGAGTGATCCTAGCAGACTCAGTCCGCCCTCGGCACAGTGAGGATCAGGACGCAGGTATCTGTTACCAAGGTGCAGGACTAAAACTAACAAACACTTTTATCCCTGCAGTGATGAAACTTTTAAATGATTCGATGTTGTTTTTGTTACCACAGATTTTGCATTTTAACGTCGCTGTCCTCACCCTGATGTCAGTAAGCTCCGCCCCCGTCCGGTCTGCATACAGCATCACTCTGGGATGAGCCGAGAACTCACACCATCTCCATGACGACTTGGCGTTGAAGTACAAGTTGGAGTCTTCAAGTCGGACCTTCTGCAGCCTGATCAAAACAAAGCATTTAAACTTTGTGTGCAGACTCCTTACGCCGTCAGCAGGACGGCATGCTCACCCTTTGCCGACTGTCCACAGGTCTACCGCTCCGCTCTCGCTCGCCACCAGAACTTCACCTAGAACATGAGGACTGACACAGACGGGACGTTAAACCTTCTTCAGCTCACGCTGATCTTCGAAGCCTCTCCGGCAGCACATCGCTCACCCGACGCTCACGCAGGTTGAAACCTCTTTAGTGTTGACCACCTGCAGCAGGCGAGGTTCGTTTGTTTCACTGAACCTCCAAACTCCACAAAAATGATCTGACCGCACAGCAACGCAACCTGAAACGGAACACGACAACTTTAAACTCCAGCCGGACCTGAAGGAGGTGGAAGTCCACCGATGGGGGTTTGTCTTACACTCGTTGAAGAGCGAGGAGCTGCTGATCTGCCTGATGGGAGCTTTGAGCTGGAAGCTGACTGGACTGCTGTGGAGGTCCAAACCGTGGGGCTGCAGCTCCACCTTCTGGAAATCTGAGGTACTGCGATAAGAATCAGAACCAGAGAAGAAAACCAGCATGTCCGTCTGCTCCATGAGAGTTTAAAACTAAAGTCTAAACCTTTACATCACCTGAGAGCTGGTTTACAGCTCGAGTTCCCAGTCTGAAACCATCATAACAACCAGAATAAACACATACAGACAGATCAGAGAAAAATATATAAAATTATATCAGTGGGCTTGGAGATTTTATCCTAAACTACATTTAATATTCATCTAAAAAAAGCTTGTTTCTTAATTCAGAATAACTTAATTATGATCTGGAAGTAAAAACGTTCACACGATCTCTTTAAATGGATTAGTGGTGGTGAGTTCACGGACCAAAAATAATCAGATTTTTGAGTTTCAGATCAGCCGATCACTGATTTAACTCATCAGGATGATAATCCAAAAAAGGGTTTTAAATAAAGGCAACTGGACTGATTTGGTTCTTTGAAGACGTTTCTGCTCATCCCAGTAGCTTTGTCAGTTCTGTCTGTAGTGAAGGAGAGAGAGTCTTCTCTTCCTCTGTCTGTGACACACCTCCTTCTCCCCCTTGAGGAGGTGTTCGCTCCACTGTATTCAGCTGGAGTCCTGGTGAGGTGTTCTGATCAGAGGAGAGAATGAAGTTCAGAGCAGACTGGTAGGAGGTGGAAAGATGAAATCTGAGTCCTCCTCTGTTTAAAGTTGGTTTTTCACGTTTGACATAGATGTCTTCTTTAACTCCTCTCTCAGACCATCGGTCTTCTCTGTCCAAAATGTGGACGTTGTCGTTTTCAAAGGTGTGTCCCTTGTCTCTGAGGTGGACTGCTGAGTCCTGTCCTGATGATGTGTCTCTCCTGTGTTGAGACATGTTCTTGTGTAGTTGTTGTTTAGTGTCTCCAGTGTAAAGGTCTGAACAGTCCTCAGAAACAACACCACTGATCTTCTGTTTGGGAGTCTTGTCCTCAGGATGGACCAGTTCCTGTCTGAGGGTGTTGTGGGGTTGGAACTTTACTGGGATGCTGTGTTTGGAGAAAACTCTTCTCAGTGTCTCTGAGACTCCTGCTACGTATGGGATGACGGGGCTTTTGCGCTTGTTGTCCTTGTCTTTTGTAGCTGCTGTGGAGTCTTTTCCAGATTTCTTTCTTGATTTAGCGAAGGCCCAGTTTGGGTAACTGCAGGTCTGGAGAGCTTCTCTGACGTGTTTCTGTTCCTTTTGTTTCTCTTCGGTTCTGGTGGGAATGTTCTCGGCTCGGTGGTGTAAAGTCCTGATAACTGATAGTTTGTGCTCCAGTGGGTGATGGGAGTCAAAATGCAGGTTTCCTGTAAACCTCAGTGCTGAAACTTCCATCCTGTTGAATTTGTACAGCGCAGTCCAAGAAGGGCAGTTTGTTGTTGTGTGCATCCTCCCTGGTGACCCTGATGTTTTGATCCACAGCGTTGATGTGTTTGGTGAAGCCTTCTACTTCATGAGTCAGAATCTTGACCCATGTGTCGTCCACATATCTGAACCAGTGGCTCAGTGCTGTTCCATTGGAGGAGTTCAGTGCTCAATAATAATAATAATAAAGTTTTAACATGAAGCCGTTAATATTTAAATGTGACAGATAAAAAACACGCTTTGATTTGTTTTTAATTAAAGAAAAATCACTAGATTTTATTTAGATCACTGAGCAGCTCCAGTGGATTTTTGGTGCATCGCTAGTTTTAACCACTTTATTAAAAATTCAAGCATTTTAAAGGATTTCAAGCCCCTGAAACCACTTCAGAGCTAATCACAGACAGAGGACTGACGTGACTCAGCTGCAGGTTTTTACGCAGCTATGAAGATCTGAAGGATACTGATGTGGTTCTGTCCCAGACCTCCAGGATAAAGGAGGCAGCCTCTGCTGTGTGGAAACGGGACAAAGGCCAGAGCGCCCCCGGTGGCTCCCTCAGAGAACAGCATGCGGTCCCTCTGCTCCGTCAGCTCGTCGTACAGCAGAGAGCCCAGCAGGTCTGGAGGGATGCTGTGCACCGCGTCTGACAGCAGGCAGCAGTACGCGTTTAAGGAGGAAGACTGATACGTCTGGAAACATCTGGAGGAGGAACAAGACATCTTTAAATAAACCAGAACAAGGTAGGACCACTCTGGTAGGTTTCTACATTTATGATGTCATTTCCTCTTTGGTTTGTACCGAGGGCGACCCTTTAGCCAGCTCATTAGTTCATTTAATGGTTTATACAGCCGTTAGCAAAAACAGACGAACTGCTTTAAAAAACACATGAATAATAAAATAAAAGACCATTAAAAAAAGGAACAGAGATCTGGAATAAAAGCCACAGTGCTGCTGAGTATTAAGTCTTCCTGAATAAAAAAGTATTCATTTCATTATATAGAAAATTTAGTTTTCTCATCACGACAAAATCTCCACTCACTTTTTATAACTGAGCATGTTGATGTAGTCTTTCACCTTTACGATGTTGATGGCGGCTCGCCAGTGTTTCTGCAAACACAAACAAGAAAATTAAGTTTTAGGTCAGGATGAACTCCGACTGGTCACTAGTGACGAGTTGGGTTTTTAGCGACCCGCGGGTTTTGCACATTTGAAACCTTCTGGCCCGCACCAAACCGCCACGAATCACTGCGTCTATTTTTACGACCCACTTTTAGTCCGTCTCCAAAATGTGCTCATGCAAGGCTCAAAGTTTGCACAGTTACCATATTTTTCTGTCACGTTTTCTTATAAATCCCAAAGTTTGCAGAGAAAGTGACGTGCGACTTTTCAGACTCGTTTTTTGCGTGATCGAGTTTTATAAATGAGGACCCAGGTGTCTATCTACAGCGGTCACGGACATCTCTCAGCCTGTCATAGAGCTGCAGACGCTCGCTGTCATTTTCACTACGTAGCAGCGTGGTCCCGCCGTGCGCGAACACACAAACACAAAATGACGGAAAATTTTGCAGGAGGGATGTGTTTCTCGGCTGACCTGGGAGCGCCTTAAGATTTCCCCCGGAGCAGCTGGCTGGAGAGGGAAGCCTGGTAGGCTGTTGCCCCTGTGATCCGACCTCGGATAAGCGAAGAAAAACAGATGGATGGACGAGATATTTTCCATTAACCTGGTTTGAACTCGCCCAAAACCGCCCTGCACTGAAGTAAGGGGGAGTTGAGTTGAGTCAGACCGGCAGGGAGGTCGAATTTCAGATAACAGATTTGTTTTGGGGCATTTCCCTTCTGCCTTCAGTCCTAACTATTTATTATGTTTAAAATATGAACCTATACTTGCAGTATTTTGTGATAAAACTCACCTCTCTTCTTTTTCCTTGACTGAAGTAGAAATGTTCTCCCAGGAGGTCACTCATGCACCCAAACGCATCCTGGCTGTAATCCATGTAGAAGTTCTGCATCTAAATGCAAAAATAATTA
The DNA here is from genome assembly GCA_006937965.1 of Callopanchax toddi. Lineage (NCBI taxonomy): Eukaryota > Metazoa > Chordata > Actinopteri > Cyprinodontiformes > Nothobranchiidae > Callopanchax > Callopanchax toddi. Next base: position 410,101 of record SSNR01000226.1, on the reverse strand, counting down.
AAAACTCGTCATAAAATTTGCAGTCTTAGAAGATAGAGTTCCACTTTGTTCTAAAAAAGTATTGTTTAAATAAAAAACTTGAATCTGCTTGATACTTGAAACCAGAGATTCACCAAAAATAATCGACTGATCATCAGAATCGAACGATATTCATGATCACCCCTCAGAAAAAAACACATGAACTTCACATGCATCCTGTGCAAATGTGTAACAAAAACATGTTTCCTGTTTTCATCAAGTTTTCACATGTGAAAACGTGTTAATTTAACATGTAAAACACATGTTCTGCCATTAAAACTTAACACGTTCATGTGTTTTATAAGCCTAATCGGCTTATCTGAAACTCAAGAAATCCAGATTCTTTTAGAGGGTTCGTGAACACACCACCACCACCAAGCCATGCAAAGAGATCTCCATGTGCAGAATCAGAATCTTCAAGTTAATCTGAATTTTAAAAAGCATTTTATTAATTATAGTTCTAATCAGATTAATATAAAATCTGTATCAGTAGGTCACAAAAATCAGCAATCGGCATCAGTCCTCACAATCAGAATGTGTGCATTTCTACTTCAACCTGAGCCCATTTTTATTTGTTCTCATGTTTCCTCACATGTTCTGGGAAATCCAGCGGGTCTGGAGGCGTCACATTTCTGGGAAAAGCTGGAAAAAAGTGAAACAGAAACTTTATAAAGAAAAAAAACCAATAAAGAAATACTGTCTGATATTCTTACTATCTCCTAAATGATGCTTTTACTTGATCATAAATGTTTGTGTTTCTGTAAACAGGTATCCAGTCACTTTCTGCTGTAATTAAAGCAGATTGTGCCACAACAAAAGGAGCTAGAAAAAGGTGGCTTTTAAAAATTAAAGTTTAAAAACAGACTAAATTAATTTTCAGGTTAAAACTCCAGGAGCTGTCAGGCTTTTACCTTTTTTAGGAGACAGGAGGGGGATCACCACAGGCTCAGTCTGAGTCCACGTCTCACCTTTGACCTGATGCTGAGCTGTAAATGTCCAGCTGGAGAGAGGACCGTCACCCTGGAATCATTTAAACTTATTAATAGGGATGTACCGATACCACTTTTTTCAAAACCGATCCGATACTTAAATCTGAGTACTCGCCGATACCGAGTACCGATACTTCTACCACACACAAAAATACAACAAATTAAAATACAGGTTTTATTTTTTTTCTTCGCTTTTTACAACAAATAACAGAGTTTGATTAAAAAAATAAAATATATTTTAAAAAAAGATCACAAAACTAAAATATAAGGTGAAAAATAACCATTTTCTGTGATTTCACAGTGAAATTATTGCAGTTTTCCACATTTTAACCAAATAAAATGAACTATTTGGCACCATCTCCAGCTCTCAACCCACACTGTTCCCCTTTAGCTCAATAGCTCCCCCTAGTGTTCAATATAGTAAACTACAACAGAAATCACAAGTCAGACAGTGAAACCACTGGTATCGGTTCCTGGTATCGGGTAACTTTAACCAATACCGGTATCGGGCCAATACCGATACCAGTATCGGTGCATCCCTACTTATTAAGTTTGAGCACATGGTTACAAACTGAAGTCATAATTAACCAGGATCTGAAACCAAAACACAGCCGGCATTACTCTGAAACCATGACCCGATTTTACGAGTCTGCAAATTTTACAACAATAGGAATGTGCTAGAACAATAACATTACTTTGCATAATAATATAATAAAATTAAATATAAACTGAATGGTTTGGTAAATGCAAAAAAAAAAAAAAGAAACAAGTGACTGAACCCACAGCTGCCTTTCAGGTCTCCCTTAATCTCAAAGGGACAAAACCTGAATAAATAACAGAATGTAGGATTACGATTTGGAATTAAAAACTGGGGTTTTAATTTAATTATTTAATTTAATTTAATGGGGCATTTTTGTCCACTAGTGCCTTAAATACTGGAGGAATTTTAAAATTAAATGTAACTAGTAATACAATCAAGGTTAAAATTTTAGATAATTCCTAACAAATTAAATAGAGCAGATTTATAATAAATAATTAGTTGTGTTTACTAAATGAAAAATAGCATCATGTAATCAAACTGGTATTTAAAGGGTTAAAAATGTGATAATTTAATATCTGATTGTTTTATATGTTCCAGTTGGCCATTTAAAAATTGTTGAATATTGTGCGTAGCAAAGGCGTGTCAGATGGCCTACGTGATGACGTCACATTACATGCGAGCACCTGAAACTGTTTTTCTTTGATTGAGCATGCGCAAATAAAAGGGGTCTGTGTATGTGAGACCAGACCAAAACAGAAAGATGGCGTTTTGTGATTTCTCTTCTTGTGTTTTTAACCACCGATGGTGATGGGTTACACGCTGAGGAGCTGCGGAGATGGCAAATCTAACAAAAATAAACATTTTTTTCAAATTGTATAATATGCAAATACATAACCAACACGATGGAGAGGGACTATCTGCAGGAAATATCTATAATGATGCATGAGGGTTCATTTATTTGCTTTTTTTTACTTCTGTGCTTTTTACCTTTTTAAAACTATTGTTACACATTTCTTACATTCATCCTTAAAGTAAACGTTTTAGGTTTAAGATGCACATCAAATTTTTAAGTAAGTGATGAAATATGGAAACTGGCCCTAATAAAACTGATCCCATCATTCCAGTCTGACTCCCACGCTTTGTTTTGGACACGTAAATTGGCACAGCCATGTTTTTAAATCCATAAAACACACACATTGAGTACATGAACGTACACAGGGTCAAACTGGGTTCCAGTTAAAGCCACGCTGTGTGAAGCAGATTATAATCTCATACCTGAGGTAAAACTCCACAATAAGAGCCCCATCCTGCTGCGTCAGCGCAGTGTCTGTGGGCTGAATCCGGTGGTCCACAGTTGTAGAAAGAAGGGAAAAGCTGCTGGGGGAACTGGTAATCCATTAAACTGATACTTAATTATTTAACGTAACTTGCAACCCTGTGTCTGTGTGTGGGAACAAGTCCGGGCATGTCTGAAGGCTCGGCTATCGCTAGCTGCTAACGGTAACTAGCATCAAACTACTAGTTTCTCCTCTCAGAAACAGGAAGACATCGGCTCAGCAACTCCGACGACTTCATCAACGATCCGTAACAAAAAGTTTCAGTCCGAAAAAGTGAAGATAATTCGGTTTAAACTGATACAAAACTCAGCAAACACGTGTTGCCTACCCCGCCACAGTAAACCGGAAGTGACGTTCAGAACAACAACGACTACTTCCGTTTTCTTCCACTCCTAAAATAAAAATAAATAAAATATTATTTTGAACAGATCCGTTGTTCAGTGTTTTGATATCCAGTTTATTTTAAATGGAGCAAATAATAATAATTAAAATTATATTTATACTGAAATATTTAGAAATTTAAAGTTTAACCATTGGGTCCCAAAAAGGGTTTTAAATAAAGGCAACTGGACTTCATTGATTCTTTGAAAATGTTTCGCTTCTTATCTGAGGAGCTTTGTCAATTCTGTCTGTAGCGAGGGAGAGTGAAGCTTATAAACTGTGGTTATCTAGCCTAGTATACTAGTATATATCCACATATATAGTCTGGTTTACCAGGCTAGTGGTTTATAGGGCTGCACGATTCTGAATAAAATGAGAATCACAATTTTTTTGCTTAGATCACGATCACTTAGAGATCACGATTCTCTCACGATTTTTTTTCCAATATAAATATTTATTGCACTTATTACCTGCACATTAACTTCGTCAGAGCTGACACTGAACATTAAAACAATAAATGTCTCTCTTGTCTTCTCTTACGTACAAAACCTTTGAATAATTTTAACAATAATAAGAATTTAGAACTTTTGTCGTTTGAGGGAGAAAGAGGGAGCGCTTGTTTTCATGCAGATTATGTCCCGGATCAAATGCGGTACAATCGTCGTCTTCTTTTTTTAAGAATTGTTTTCATTTGGGAATGAGATTGCATACAAGTCTGAATTGAGATCACGAATTTTTAATGATTTATTGTGCAGCCCTAGTGGTTATCTTCATTTATCTGTGAATCAATCCCCACCCAGCCACCCCGCCCCCTGAGAAGTCGTTGGCTCTATTATGTTCGACTGATCCTCTGGTGAGTTGTTTTGATTAGATGGAAGGAAACCAGAAGAAAATTGGGCAGTTTTTGTCACAACATTGTAATTTTATTTAATAAATGTTCCAACTGAATCCTATTGTCACCGGTTGGTTAAGTGTTTTCTGTCAACAAGTTATGTAGAAAGTCATTTCTTCTTTCCTTTCTTCTGATCTTCATTCTTCTTATTTCCCTTTTCCTGATTCCCTTTCTTCTTCTTGCCTTTCTTTTCCGAGGCTTCTTTACGAGGTCCGAGGCCTCGGCGGATCATGCAGCTTCTCCACCAGGTCTGCAGCTGCACACCAGACCAGTTTGGGATCAACAGAGCAGAAACGAGCAGCTAAAACCTCATGGATCTTTACTCTGACTGGATGTTGTTACCTTGGCTGCAGCTCTGTTCTTTGCCTCCTCTTGACGCTGTTGCTCCTGCTCCATCTTGTCCTCCAACACCACCTCCGTCATCTCCCTAAACTGAAATGAACATCTGATTAACATCAGTTCAGATATTAGTTGTGCAGCACTGAGAGAGTCTTGTCACCTTCCTCTTCAGCTCCACCAGTCCATCAAAGTTCAGCGTTTTTTTGCAGCTCAGGTTGTATAACTTCTCCTGCTTCTCCTGCAGTATCTGCTCGGTTTGCTGTTTCCATTTGTTCAGTTCCTGCTGCACTTCCTGTTCAGAGATTAGCTGCAGTTTGTTACTAATAAAATAAAACAGGTCCACAGGAAAAAACACACTACTGTCACAGATACACAACCTAAATCAAAATAAGAGTTACAACATTAAAATGATGCTCAATGTTCTCAGAAACTAATGCTGAAAATAGAACAGTTTAATGTTTAGTTATCCAATAGAAAATGTGATATTAGAAGCTCATTGGTTGAATACTGAATCAGGACTTTCCAGCTAGGACTTTTAGAATTAATATGTCTTACACTCTACACTGTAAAAAAAAAGAGAGTAATTTTTACAGTAAAAAAACTGGCAGCTGTGGTTGCCAGAAAAATTCAGTAAAAAATACTGTGAACTAGGGTTGGGCGATGTGTAACTTTTTTCCATTCGTCCATCGTCAGTCCAAAAATCGACGATGGGTGATTTATCCGCGCAGGTGACATGTTGACATATTTTCAGCTACTTGTGAATTCTTTGGCTTTTAAAACTTAAACTAATAGAGACGTACTTCAAATTTGTAACCAGTCACAAGACATTAAGCTATTAACAAGATTTCATCTTTCTGCCTGCCTTGTCTTTCCCCCCTCAGTCTCATTGTCTGTCTTTCACATATATATCTGTTTTTTCTATCTTTCTTTCACATATTTAGCTGTCTTTCTGTTTGTCTTTCGCCTATTGATTTTTGTTGCATCTTCTTTGTAATTTAGCTGCTGTATGTGACAAAATAATAAAGTATTTATCGATCTTATCTATTTACTTAGCCGTCTCTGTGTCACAGTTTGGGGGTGGATTAAAATAATAGAAGAAGGAGGCAATAAGATGGAGACTGAACTCAAAATACTTCAATAAAGGAAAGTAAAAGTTGACGTGGCAACAAAAATCACAAAAACTCTAAAGAAACCTTGAAACACCTGGAGGAAAACAGGGACAGAGTAGAAGGAGTGGCAACAGGTTGATCGTTCATGTTTTCACATCACGGCTTTATTCAATCTTTTGTATTGAACAAGTTAAACTCCTGACTCTTTTTCCAACAACAAACATGACACTATAGTAAACTGTAGAAATTACTCCGGCTAATCATAATTAAAAATAACTACCTAGCTCAGTGTGTTTTGCCGTACACCTGGAACATGTTTACACCGCGGACAAAAGTTTCAAGAACAACCTTAAACAGGCTGTTCAAGTTGGGAAAGCCTCCAATGAGACTAAAGTTATGGGATAAGGTTTGTGACAACCAAAAAAATACAGCTACACACAAAAAATATCAAAATACAGCAACCAAAAAGAACATTCCAAAAGCAAAAGTGTGAAATTCAAAAGCAAAGAATAACTCTTAAAAACAAAACAAACTATTTATAATTAAATGTTTATTTTTCTAAACCAAAAACTTATTTTTACTTCCTAACAAATCATCATTTATTTATTTGACACAACTTTTTAAATCTCACTTTATTCTGCTTCATTCAGACCATTTAGGCTTTTATTCTGAAGGGCATGTTTTGATTGTGCTATGCCTCAGTTTTGCTTCTGCTCTAAGTTTTTGCTTTTGCTTTTGAAAGTAAGTCTCAGGGGGAGGGGCTTTCCAGTGCTTCGATCTCATTAGTTATAAGGGTTTGGAGAAGGTGCGGCTCCATATGGCAAACAGCTAGCGCCACTCACTCAAGCCCTCATAACCAGTGAGATTGAAGCACTAGAAAGCCCCTCCCACTGAGACTTTCTTTAAAAAGCAAACGCAAAAACCCAGAAGCAAAACCAAGATACAGCAAAAGCAAAAAGCTGTTGGTAAGAACCAAAACATGCCTTTCAGAATAAAAGCCTACATGGTCAGAATGAAGTAGAGAACCAAAAAGGTGTGTCAAATAAAATAAAATATGAATACTTATGAAATAGTTCATTTTGTTTTTAGGGTTACTTTTTGTTTTTGCTTTAGAATTTCACACTTTTGCTTCTGAATTGTTCTTTTTGATTGCTTTATTTTGATATATTTTGTGTGTGACTATATTTTTTGGTTGATCCTTTTGGCACAGATATACAAAAGTCCTCCACAGTGACGTGAGGGACTCGCCATGAGCGTTACAACCTGTTAGGAACAATTACCTTTTCACTTAAAGTGATAATATGCAGTTTTGCTTGTTTTGGGCGCCCTCTGGTGTCCATTTTAAATCACTGCATTAAACAAGTTAGCATATAGTTTCAACTTCTAAACGCCTAAATCTACCTGTTGAAATGTCTCCTCAGCCTTCATAGTTTTCTACAGGAGCGGTTATTTACTCCTTCAAAGAAATCAGCTGTGTTCAAGCAGAGAGAGATGGAAAAAAAGCAGGAATCATGAGCTAAAAGCACTCCAGCGCTAGCATAACAGCTAGCCACATTGGGTTAGCCTAACCCTCGTGAGACACGTGACTTCCTGGGTACCGTGACGGCGACGGAGATCTTGCAATCGTGGTATTCCGGATCTAACCACCAGATGGGGCTAAGTGACTTTTCATTAACTCTGTAAAGAGTCATATTAGCACAGACTGGCTCAAGGAAAAGACTTAAACATATGAAAAAGTTGCATATTATCACTTTAAGGCTAGGTTGGTTTGGATAGGGGATGCAGTTGGCAGCACTGTTGCCTCGCAGCAAGAGGGTTGCAAGTTCGATTCCTGTCTGAGGCGAGTTTGCAAGTTCTTACCATGCATGCATGGGTTTCTTCCCACTGACCAAAAACATGCACTTTGGGTTAAATGGAGACTCTAAATTGTCCCTAGGTGTGAAATGGTCTCATTCGTCTCTGTGTGGCCCTGTGATGGATTAGTGACCTGTCCAGAGTGTCTCTAAAGCAATACAGAAAATGGATGGTTTGGATAACTTTGTTCACTTAATAATGTTTGTATTTACTTGGGATTTCTTTGTCCGTTTTTCAGATTTCTTTGCCGATTTGAAACATTTAAAAACATGACATCTGTGAGTGCTTTATACTAACTTTCTGCTGTTTTTGCAGGAACTTAATGGAGTCGACGTGGTTCCTCTCCTCTTCCTCCAGCTCTTTCTTCAGTAACTGGGAGTTTAGGACAACTTTTAGACAATTTTCCAACAAAGGTGACCACATAATATGTCTATCCTGGGAGGGTGGAGGACCTCAATCTGGTCGTAGAGCTGATTTTTAGCCTGCTGTGACTTTGCACACACAACGTCCGGCTGCTGAGTCTGGGAGGGATGGTGAACCAAAGGGTCCTCCAGGTTGATGTTCGCCGTTGTTATTTTTGTCCAAAGGTTGTGCTTTCATTGAGAAGGACAATATTCAAAATATATGTAAACTTCATGGGAACAATGCTGGATTCTTTGTGTCTCTATCAGAGAAATCCAAAGTTCTCACATTCATTTATACATCTCTTGAAAATGAGACCATGGGTCTCAACGAGCTGTATAAACAATAAACTAATCATCATTTTGTCTTTGATCACCTTATGTCTCAGTATCTCCTGTCTTTCCTGGTCCAGCTCATACGCTGTCTCTCTGGATTAAGAGATACACCAAATATTTAGACATATTTACATATTATTATTACAGATATTAAGATTGTATTGACATACCTTTTGTCCTCCTCTTCCATCACAGCGAGCCCTCTGCTTCTTCACCCGCTCAGATATTTTTTGTGAAATGAAATGACTGCAAAAACAAAATAAATGAAAAATACAGGAATTTAAAGAGAGAAGCAGCTGATAATAATAATAAAAAAATGTTTTTGTCCAGTTTTTTAATTGAACTAACCTGCTGTTTTACAGCCTGATCAGTTGTTCTTTCTCCTAAACAAAGAAACTTATTTTTAGAATTGTAATTTTTGTTATGTTTATGCAAAAGCATATTAATAACGTTGTTGGTTAGATATAGACAGCACCAGGCTTCCTCTTTAGTGATAATATGCAGTTTTGCTTGTTTTGGGCGCCCTCTGGTGTCCGTTTTAAATCACTGCCATTAAAAAGTTAGCCCATTGTTTCAGCTTATAAATGCCTAAATCTAACTGTTGAAATGTCTCCTCAGCCTTCATAGTTTTCTACAGGAGCGGTTATTTACTCCTTCAAAGAAATCAGCTGTGTTCAAGCAGGGAGAGATGGAAAAAAATCAGGAATCGTGAGCTAAAAACACTCCAGAGCTAGCATAACAGCTAGCTACTTTGGGTTAGCCTAACCCTCGTGAGACACGTGACTTCCTGGGTACCGTGACGGCGACGGAGATCTTGCAATCGTGGTATTCCGGATCTAACCACCAGATGGGGCTAAGTGACTTTTCATTAACTCTGTAAAGAGTCATATTAGCACAGACTGGCTCAAAGAAAAGATTTAAAAATATGAAAAAGTTGCATATTATCACTTTTTTAACTGGGCAGTTACCCTCTGAGTTGAATGTTTCTGTTGTCTTCTACTTCTGTCTGATGTCCTTGTTCAGTGTCTTCATGGTTCTGCTGCAAGACTCTACATCTGGGATAAAGACATCCAGGACAAGTACATGGAGAATAAATACAGTTTTCTCTTAAAGAGGACAACTTGTCTCATTAGCCCTCTGATTTTCTAAATTAAAAAAGGAGCACTGCTAAAAGTCAAATCAAACGTATTTACAGAAAAGTCTGAAGAAATAGGGCTGCAGCCAAAAAGCAAAACTCCCACAAAGACATGGTTTTATTTAAACATGTCTGTCTGTCTAACTGGGAATTTCATAAAACATTTTAAACACGTCACAGGTTTTAGGGAAATTCCTTCAAATGATTGAAAGTTGGGTTGAGCAGGAGTCAAGTTGTACGGATCTATGCAGATAAAGCAGAAACACGAGTCGATTTTGTGGCTTTTTGATGGTTTTTGGGTTATTAAAACGTTGTATGGAGTTTAAACATGATTCCAACTTCATATAAAAGCCTTACCTTCATCACAAATAGCTTTTCCTTCGAAGAAACTTCCAAAATGTCTTAACTCGCGAACGCAGTGGAGATTAGCCTGAGCTAACATTTATCTATCACCATGGCAACAAGTTAAAGAAACATTTTAGCTTGTTTTTTATGGTCCTGGGGAACAGTGGGTGCTACTTCTGGTATGTTTCTTTTATAAATAAAAAAAGGTGAATTTTCAACACGTAGTCGATTTATAAAAGGATTTTTTTCAAACGTACTTTTATTGTGTTTTATTTTGTTAGACCGGAAGTAGTTGTTGCCTGATCAGCTGACCGAACAGATCGGTTTGTCGCTGGAACAAAACGAGCCAGAGAAGCTCGGAGGAAGGTTGTTTTGTTTCTATTTCACCGCAGGAAGAACCGTTTGTCTGACCGCCTCCCGCCAGACAGATATGTTCCAGTAGGACCTCTATTTCCGGTACGTTTGGATGTTTTTATTGCGGTGTTTCGACGCCGTTAGCCGCTTTGCTAACCGGAAGTCTCGTTACTGTAGCCTGTTAACCTGCTGTCCTTTAAGGTCCGATTAACAGTGACAGTTAGCTTTTGGCTCCAAAAACACAGTGCTGCTCTTCTATGTCGACTTTCGTCTGTTGTGAGTTTTATGCAGGTTTTAAATCGAGACATTATTGATCCTGATGCAGCTCGTAAACACAGTTGGTGCATAGCGTGAGTGTGAGAGAGATGTTGGCTTCCATCCTCGCTCTGTTCGTGACAGAACTCAGACTAAGGATGTATTTATTTGAGGAATATTAAAACAACGTCCCGGAAGTCTCAGAGTTCAGTTCTGTATTGATTTTTAGAAGCTTTAGCTGATGATGTTTGGTTGTTTCTGGAAGCTGCTCAGTAGTTTGTGATGCTGCTGCTGATGGTGACAGTAGGCACGAATCAGGGGGAAAATTTAAAGATTCCAGTGTTTACTTGGGAAACAGTGGTTCAAGGACATGAAGTAGTCAGCAACAAACAGTTCAGACCAATCAGGAGGAAGAGCTCTGATTGGATGAGTAGAAACAGCTGAGGATTCAGAACAATATATCTAGAAAAATATCAAATGTATCAAACACAAAATACAATAAAAGTCTAGAAAAAAGTGCTAAATACTAGACTGTGAGAGGCCATTTAAGGCTCACCTCCTTCCACCATGTGGACTCTCTGTGTATCTGAAAACCTGCTCGACCAGAGGAGGAAATGTGGAAGGATGGGAGTTTCTTGTGCTGCTAGTTTTTGAAAAAATGTTGAAGGGGGCATTTTATTTATTTACCCAGGAAAGACCCTCGAGGATAAAAATCAAATTTACAAGAGAGTCCTGGTAAAGAGCAGCTCAATGAGCACAGCACTCATCCAGAAAAGAGTTTAAACGTCACAGAAAAACACAAGGACATTAAAACGATCAGCAGTACAAACTAAAAGGAATCGGATGATAAAAGCAGTAGTTTTGTGCAGCAGAGTCAGTAACACAAATCATAGATCAGAACATTTACCTCCAGATGTCTGAAATGTTTAAAGCCTGTTTAAATTCAGACGAGTTTATTTGGATTCAGCTGGTTTTGGAGCTGATTCCAAGAGTAAAGAACAGCCCTCAGTCAGTACATTCAGTTGGAAGATGTCATGTGATGCATCCAGTAGCCTCCTGAGTCCTGTAGTTTTTATAGCATGCAGTTCTGTAGATATGATTGTTGGAGAAAACCAGGAATCGTTTTTTAAAATGAAAACATGCCAGTAGTTTAATCTGCAAAGAGCAAAACAGACCATTTAACAAGAGTATAATGATGAGTCAACCTCAGAGCTCCATCATACTAGATCTAGAGCATGTAGATATCTAAGAATTATGCATGTAAATGACATCATCGTATTCCAACAATGGCATAAAGGGAGCTGAAACGAGTCGTTTTGAGCCTCAAAAGAAAAGACGAGACTTGATTCTGAAAAAGAGTTTCTCTTTACCAGCTGCTGAATGTGAGACTTGAAAGAGGAAAAAATCCTCGATCAAACCTTTAAACTGCTGGAATGGTTTAACCAAAAAGCAGTTTTAATACGTGGCTTTAAAAAAACTACTGTACCTTGAAACCAGTAGCAGACCCATGCCTAGTTGACTGGGTGTTTCAGGGATTTTTCTGTCTTATACAGTGAGTTTATATGATCACAGGAGGATTTAACTGAGTTTTGTACCATCCCTGTAGATATCGGGACCAATACCGATTCTGGATCAGATATCGGTGCCGATTCAGGCCTTTTAGCTGTATCGGTGGATCGGTAAAATTGGTTGATACTGGATCAGATATTATTTACTACACTTTATCCAAATTATGAGCACAGAAATGATGTGGAAAACTACATTACTTTACACTGAAACTCACAAATTACAAATGTTAGACATTTAGAGGGTTTTCTAGTCCAAGTTATATTATGTTTGAGGTTTATTATGTCTGATATTATATAGGGATGAACCGATACCACTTTTTTCAAAACCAATCCGATACCTAAATCTGAGTACTTGCCGATACCAAGTACCGATACTTCTACCACACAAAAAAAAATGCAACAATTTGGAATACAGGTTTAATTTTTTTTCTCTGCTTTTTACAACAAATGACCGAGTTAGATAAAAAATAATAAAATATATTAATAGAAATGATCACAAAACTAAAATATAAGGTGAGAAATAACCATTTTCTGTGATTTCACAGTGAAATTATTGCAGTTTTCCACATTTTAACCAAATAAAATGAACTATTTGGCACCATCTCCAGCTCTCAACCCACACTTTAGCTCAATAGCTCCCCCTAGTGTTCAATATAGGAAACTACAACAGAAATCACAAGTCACAGACAGTGAAGCCACTGGTATCGGGTAACTTTAACCCTAATATCCCTAATATTATAATATTTTTTAGTGTTTGCATTAGTATCGGTATCGGGACTGAGGAAGCTGGATCGGTGCATCTTTAATCTGGATTCTAGTCCTAAAATCGGATTCACATCATTATTTACATCAAAATATGTTTTTCTTCACCCAGACTCGTCCTCATAATGTCAGGGAACAACTTGGTACTACCCATAGTGCTGTGGGGCCGCACGGCTCCCACCCACTGCATCAGCAGCCTGCTGGTGATGGACGACTTCAGCACCATCATCACGGGCTGCCACGACGGACAGATCTGTCTCTGGGACATGACTCCTGAGCTAAAGGTACGTGAGAGGATGGTCCCGTACCTGTGGTTGTTTACCTTTTCTATTGACTCATTTCTGTCCCCAGATTTGTCCCAGGGCCATGCTGTTCGGCCACACAGCCTCCATCACCTGCCTGTCTAAAGCCAGCTCCTGCAGTGAAAAGCAGTATATCGTCAGTGCGTCTGAGAGCGGGTGAGTTTTCACCTCTTTCATATCAATAATATAATAATAATCCTGCCTGGTGACAGTTACACTTATATTAGTGAAGCGTGGCACACAACGTCATGGCTTGATCACTGCGTCACCACAGCTGATGCTCATAATGCCATAGAGTCCATGAATATTAAGTATGAATTTGCTACCACTGATCATGTCCCTTTAGCATTCACAGTAAAGTGAAGTGATGTTCCTGCAGTTATGCCTGTGAACACTGACATAGGTGCAGGGAAAGTAGCCTGGTCTAACCTATCAGAGGAGGACATTAAGTTATACCTGAGTCAGTCTGACAGCTGGCTGGGTAAGATTGAGCTACCAAAACAGGCTGCTGCCTGTCATGACATTAACTGCAGACACCCTCAACATGGGGCTGACTTATGCACTTTATATGAGAAGGTTGTAGAGTCTCTTCTTGTTTCAAGCAGGTCTCTGTGTAAAACTAAGAGATTTTCTGCTAAACCAGGGTGGAACGACTGTGTGGAGGAGCTTCATGCTGAGGCTAGAGGAGCCTTTAAGGACTGGGTTGAGGCAGGTCGGCAAAAACATGGCCCTTTCTTTGATCGAAAGAAACAGACAAACGCTAATTTTAAGTATGCATTACGTTTTATAAAAAGGAATGAAGACGCACTGAGGTCTGATGCTCTTGCAAGAAAGTTACAGAAATACTGTGTAAATGATTTCTGGAAGGAAGTCAAAAGGCTGAGAGCTTCTAGAACGCCACTGCCAGCAAACATTGATGGTATAAGTGGGTCCGAAAATATTACCCAGATGTGGCAGAGTCATTATAGTGAGCTTTTTAACTGTGTTAAGAGTACGCCCCCCGTGGTGGATAATATAGATAACACTGAGGATGTGAGGATCTCTCCTCAGGAGGTCTATGATGCAGTTATGAGCTTAAAGGACAATAAGGCATGTGGTATGGATAATATCTCTGCGGAGCATCTGAAACATGCCAGTAGGAGACTCTATCCTCTGCTTGCTATTTGTTTTACAGGGTTTTTAATTCATGGGATTTTACCTGACTCCATTTTATCAGTGATTTTAGTGCCCATTCTGAAAGATAAAGCTGGTAAAATAAGTAGTAAAGATAATTATCGGCCTATAGCGCTGGCCAGTGTTTTATCTAAGGTAATGGAGAGAATCATTTTAAATAGAATGGAACATTTTATTTTGACCACTGATAATCAGTTTGGTTTTAAAGCGAAACACGGCACAGACATGTGTGTTTTTGTTTTAAAAGAGATTTTAGATTTTTACAACAGGCATAATTCCACTGTTTTTATGGGTTTTATTGATGCATCAAAGGCCTTTGATCGCGTGAACCACGAAAAGTTGTTTTATAAGTTACAGGACAGGGGGGTTCCTAAGTCCTTAATGAGGATTTTGTCTTTTTGGTACACTCACCAGTCTATGTATGTGAAATGGGGTAATAGTGTGTCCTCTCCTTTTAAGATCGGTAATGGTGTTAGACAGGGTAGTATTCTGTCTCCTCTTCTTTTTAATATTTATATGGACGATATGTCAAAACAGCTAAGTAACTGCAAAACAGGATTTGTAGTTGGAGGCACAATAATAAACCACTTAATGTATGCAGATGATCTGGTGATCTTCAGTCCGTACAGTGCTGGCTTTCAACAGCTACTGAGGGTCTGCTCTCAGTATGGTTCTGAGTTTGACGTCGCCTATAACGCCAAGAAGAGCACTCTTTTAATCGTGAGGAGTAAGGAGGACAGTAGACTAGTATTTCCAGACTTCTTTTTATCAGGTGTTGTTCTTAAAGAATGTACAGTTGTTAAATATTTGGGACACCACATATCTGCAGATCTGACAGATGATGTGGATATCTACAGACAGTGCCGCCTACTGTATGCTCAGGCTAACACTCTGGTACGAAGGTTTGGGATGTGTTCTGTACCTGTAAAAACTGCTCTGTTTAAAGCGTACTGTACCCCTATGTACACTGCCCATCTATGGAGGCACTATAAGAAAAGCACCATGAGAAAACTTACGGTTGCATATAATGACGGGCTGAGGATAATGCTGAGAATGCCGAGATGGTGCAGTGCGAGCAAAATGTGCTGATGTGAGTGTGCCTACAAGTCAGGCAGTACGACGGAACCTCATGTACATGTATGTGTAGATTAATGGACTCCAAGAACAGCATCGTCCTGTCTCTGACAAACCTCACACAGAGTTCTGTCATATTTTATTCCAGTTTGTGGAATTATTGGCGTTTTAACCTTTATGTGAGTTTGTAACAGTTTTTTATTCATTTTTATGTATTTTACCTGTTTTACTCATTTGTTTTTATGTTTTTAGTATCAGCCCTTTTATTTTTTTACTATGGACCTCTTTGTGTCTTTAATAAAGTTATTGAATTGAATAATGATTAAAATCCCAAAACGTTTAAGGCAGGAAAGCAAATTAAAGTGAATGAAAGGCAGGGATTTATTTTTATTTCTATTTCATTTTTTCTGAATTTCACATTTTCATTCTAACCACATTTAATAACCTAATAATTAAAAAGTAATTAACAAATCAAAGCCACAGGATTTAAAATGTAATGACAGTTTTTTTAAAACAGATGTAACAAAGTTCTCTGGTTCAGCTGAAGTTTAAAAAAAAAAGAAGTATTTATCACCTTTTTTAAAGAATAAAACATTTTTATGTGTACAACAGAGAATCTACCACTCGTCACGTTTTCAAAAAATATGTTTTTGTAAAAAAAGAGATGTTTCTGTGGAGGACTTTTTGCATATTGAGGTCATTTTTTACCCGTTTGTGTCTAATACGAGTCTGGTTGTGTTTCCAGGGAGATGTGTCTGTGGGACGTCAACGATGGACGCTGTATTGAGTTCACCAAACTAGCCTGTGCCCACACTGGTATTCAGGTAAAACCAGGCCTCACACACAGTCAGAACACTGGAGGTTAGTTTAACAGACTGCTGTTTTCTCTTTTTGCTTTAGTGTCACTTAAATGTTTCATATCAGCAAACAAATTTAATATCAGACAAAGAAAACCTGAGTAAATACAGGATATTAGAAGATAACCGTCCCATGGAGGACATTTTTAGTCCCCTGTCTCTTTTTTGTTGCTGAATCATGACCTTTGACCCTAACTTTAACCCAGTGAGTCCTGCAGAGCTTTAGATGTTCTTGGTTCTTTTGTTCATAAATTTCTTCAGAACAGGACATGATGTGTTGCTTTTTGAGATCTTTTAGCCTCCTTCATGATGTCAGACAGGTTCTAGTGAAGTGATTTATTAATCCTACAGGTCTGGAACTGAACTCAGCTTTATAAATGATTTAATTAATCACAATTAATCCATGATTTAACAAAGGAGGTAATTACTTTTTCACACAGTGTCAGGTTGGTTTGGATAGATTTGTTCCTTTCATTAAAAAACAACTTAACCCTGTAAGACCCAACCCATCAAAAAATAACTAGAAAATTCAGATTTTTTAAAATTTGGAGTCCTTTTTGGATCTTATAAATAATGGGGGGGGAAAAAGAAAAGAAATATCACTTTGCAAATATGTTTTTTAATTTGTACCGTTTTTGATACGTCGGGTATTTTGTGCAGTTTTTTATTCACATTTTGTTCATCTGAATAGTAATAAAACATTTATAACACATTTCTATCCTATTAAAAACCTGAAATTTCTTTCAAACTTCCTTAAAGTTCTTTTTTAAGCATACAAATGAACCTACTGTGCAACAACATTATTGACATTTTATATGAACTTTCCTTTGGTTTGGTTTTTATTTTGCATTGTGGTAGATCTGAAAATAGTTCCTGTCTTTGTTCAGGCAAAGACAGACTTTGTATTTTCACAGTAAACATGGTGAAGTGATTGTTTATGTGCTGCTTGAGTTCCTCATGCTGAAAAATGGTCAATGCCATCTTTTTGCACATCAGGAGGAACACTTGTTGGCCTCTTGTGAGGATGAGGTGTTCCTTCCTCCCAGGCTTGTCATGGCATGTCCTGCATTTGTAAGAGGTGCCAATAACAACTTGGAACTTTTGCAGGGCCATGGGTTTAGCATTTCATCTGTCACTAAAACCTATATATGATGTCCAGTAAGGTCTGTCGTTTGAGTCTTCTTCAATACATTCACCTAACTCTACATCTGGAGATTCAAATATACGACCTTTTAAACCCGCTGTATCAAATTTGATACACACATTTTCAACATGGTTTTACTATGAATTAAGTTTAAAAATTTTAAGCTGTTTTACATTGATTTAATCCATTAAACATTCTTATTGAAGTTTCAGTAACAAATGAAATGTTTTTCTTACCACAACCTGTTGAAAATTGACAAAAGTTTGCATGAAAAACTACGTCTGAGTCACTGACTGAGCGCAGGCATTTTGGATGTCCAATTTGAAGGTCTATAGATGGAAAAACACTGCCCCCTGGTGGTTATTTTGTTAACTGCGTGTATCTGATTATATACATCAGGTTTTTCAGGAAAATAAAACTCACTAAAAATGTAGAGGTCTCAGAAAGTTGTGTATCAAATATGATGCGAATGGCGTTATAGGGTTAATTTATAATTATTCAGCTCATTTTTGTCTGATATTAAATTTTTTTTGCCAATATAATATTTAAACCAGCTTCTCTTTATAAGAAACATCCTGATTGGTTAGTTTATGTCAAACATGACGATAAAGATTGTGGTGAGTGTGAATTCACGTCCAATAAAACAACCATAACGTCTGAAACGGAGTGGGGAGTAGTGGAGTCTCACTCCAGTGTTTTCATCCAAGCTGTCCCTGTTCCCTGATGCTGGTTTCTCTATAATTAGATCTGTTCTCTATTATGTAAACACTTCTTGACTTTGACTTAAAGATTTTCAGGATTTTAAACTTGCTAACCCGTTCACACCACTCCAGATATTATTAAACTGATTTTTTTTTTTTACTCAAGTTGTTTTTTGCTCTTACTGAGCAGACACAGATGGAGTTCTTAGTTTTCAATAACGCCTTCTAGAGTGGAGATTCTTTAGCTGTTTTTGACACCTTTGTGTGGTGGATAGAAGATCTGCAGCGACTTCTTTGTTCGTGTTCACTTTGTGTCCTAGAAGACAAAACGAGCGTCATTTCCTCTGTTTTTCAGGGTTTGTCTCACGTCATCCAGATCCTGTTGCCATTGATTTAGATCAGTTGATCTGTAAAGTTCACAACACACGTCACCTCAAAGAGCTGAACGAAGCTACAAATTATTCCAGGTCCAGATTTAGAACAGCTGATTCTATAATAATAATCCAAGCTAACGCTAAAGCAGAGGTGGACAATCATCTTCGAGGACAAGTCTCCTGCTTCAACACACCTGATTTAAATGTTGAAGGACCTCCTCACTGTGCCTTCAAGGCCACCAGAAGCCTCTTAATCACCCATTAATCAGATCAGGTGTAGTACTGCAGAGAAACACCTAAAACATGCAGGACTGTGGCCTTCGAGGACCAGGATTGCCCACCTCTGCTCTAAATTGAGTCAGGATAATCAAAGTCTAAAGCCCCGTCTTAGACAGGGTTTCTGCCTCATGGATGGAAACTAGAAGCTGGTTCCTCCAGAGAGCAGCCTGAGAACTGAAAGCTCTGCCTCACTTTTAGAAACACCAGGAACCACAAGCCAACCTGCAGCTTGAGAGCTCTGATGGAGACATCTGGAACAAGAAGATCTCTGATAGAAGATGGAGCTGATCTCTGAGAGCTTTAGAAGTCAGAAGCATAACTTTAAATTAAATCCTGGGTCCTACAGGGAGCCGGTGAAGTGATGCTAAAACTGTAGAAATCTGATCTCCTATCAGAACTCTGGCAGCAGCATCTGGATCAGCTGGAGGCTCCAAGAGAACGTTTAAAACTGCAGTGATCAGTGGAAGTAATGACTGATGGATAGTTTTGGGTTTATCTGAGAGTTAAAGGACAGATCCTGGACCAGAATAAGACCAAGGTTCCTGACATTAGAGCTGAGAACAGGTTAATTTATCTAAAGTGACTGAACCACTACACAGTTTAGAAAACCCACTCTGGTCTGAGTTTAAAAATATAAACTGAAGAGTCATCCAGGTCCTTATGTCTCTGAGACATCCTGGAAGTCCTAAAGCTTTGATTCTGTGTGAAATGCATCATATCTGAGAGATATGATGAACACCACTATGTGGGCTGTCACGCCTCCTAGTGGTGATGTGGTGGTACTTCACAGTTTGAGTCAGAATCATGTGAATAAAAACATTTTAATAAATAGAGGGGAAAAAAAATCTGTTTTAAAATTTATGGAGTGATCTAGACAGGGCCAGATTATTGCGTCCATTTTTATCCAAAAACACTTTTTGTTTATTTGTAGACAAATAGTTTTTCTTTATACCTGATTTGTGTTGCCTGGAAACAAATAAGAGGTTTGATTTTTGAGCTCCTGCAAATCAAAACACCTGGTTCTTTATCTTTTTCTTCCTCTTTCTCCCCTTGTCAGTACTATCAGTTCACTATCGGCACTCAGAAGGAGGGACGCCTGCTTTGTAACGGTCATTACCCAGAAATCCTGGTGGTTGACGCCACCAGCCTGGAGGTTCTGTACTCACTGGTTTCTAAGATTTCTCCAGACTGGATCAGCTCCATGAGCATCATCCGCTCCCATCGCACTCAAGGTGAGACGCGTTTACTTCAACGTCAGTCAGTTTTCAGCCTAGTCAGGGATCGGCCAGTCTGAAGCTCTAGTTTTCCGGGGGTCCATGAATGCATCATTGCTAATCAGTGGTAGAAAGTCTGACATTTTTCTCAATCTGTGAACTCACCGTCATTATTAAGTGCTAATTTGCTCTGGCAATTACAGATCTTAGATGTGGAAGTTTTTACTGTTAGAATCATAATTTTCTACTGAATTTGAAAGTTCTTTAACCCTCAGGCTTGATTGAGGACATTTTTGTCCGTTTGGGCAGGTTTTCCATGTTCGCCATTTTAACACCGTTTGTGCAAATGGTACAAATTTTTGTCGCAAAACCCCTCTCTTGACTAATTTTGAAATTCAATTTGGAATTTTGAAAATAGATCAAGGGAACACTATGGAAAAAAAACACCATACTCGAGTCTTTAGTGGACAAAAACGTCCGCTCGTAAAAGTGGCTATAAAAAATGGATACATTCATATTTTTTTTTCTTTTTTTTTTCATAGATCTGTTAAACAACTTCAGCCCTGCTCAAACATATAAACATTTAAATCATTTTGAGGATTTTAACTCTTGAAATGCCAGTTTGAATACTCAAAGTCATCGATGTAATTTATGACAAAAACACAAAACATGAGTTATTTTCTAAAAAAAATATTTTTTCTGCACGGGGCATTTATTACAAATCAGTCATGGTTATGTCATGAAATATCTAAAATTTAGATTTTTTTGCATTTATAGTTTTTGTGTAGCGACAGATTTAAAATTTACTACCCTCTTACGGACAAAAATGTCCACTTCTAAAACTGCTTTAAAGAAAAATGTTGTTACTTCTTTGAGAGAAATCAGTACAGGTGGCTCGAAGCTGTAAGAATCAGAAACTGTTGCATCTCTACTGAAACCCTGACCTATCTGACCGGGATGTTCCTAATGATTTGAGGAAAGAGGACAAGTGTTGGACAAAAGACGAAGAGTCAGGCCTAAAAATGTCTCAAGCAGACAAACCGAATCAGAACGGTTTTAGGAACAAATCCAGCAAATACCTAAACCAGGTGAGAGATGCATCAGCTGTATTGTGGCTCAGTGGTTCCCAGGTCAGAGTTCAGTGTCCTAACAAACAACAACATTCCTCCTAAAGCGTTTAAGGTACAAGGACTGGAACAGAGAGGAAAAACCCACAGAAAAACTCTGAAAATCTCGTAGAACTTGTCATGTTTTTGCTCTCCCGTGTGTCTCCAGAGGACACGGTGGTGGCGGTGGCGGTGACAGGAATCCTGAAGGTCTGGATCATAACAGCCGAGGTCAGCAGGATGCAGGTACACCTCCTTCCAGCTGTATTAAAACGAGCTCCCCCTAGTGGCTGGTTCATGTATAGGTTTTAAGTTATTTCCAGGTGTTGACTCCTGTTCATCATGTAGTTCTTACCCTGCTGCTTGTTTGTTTATTATAATCGGTCAATCGGGCTGATCGTGTTTTTTTGAGTAACTCGTAATTTTGATTCCACGCAAAGATGGGTCAAGATATGACGCTGAAACTTTCAGAAAGTATTAAAACAACCAGACAGAATTAAATCTTTCTGAAGTAGCTGGTGTTGAAGCTTTTTCCTATTTTTTGTTACATGTTGAAGATTTGTTTATCTGAAATATAAAGAAATAAAGGAAGTTTCTCAGTTTTTGTGTGTGTTTGCGTTCAGGACCTGGACCCGGTCTTTGAAGAAGAGTCCAAACCCATCTACTGCCAGGGCTGTCAGAGTATTTCCTTCTGCAGCTTCACCCAGAGCAGCCTGCTGGTCGTCTGTTCAAAGTACTGGAGGGTAAGCGCCCGCCGTCGCGCCGATCAACCACCTGTCGGCGTCAGAAACGAGCGTCGCCCTCTTGTTTCCCGTCAGGTCTTCGATGCAGGCGATTACTCGCTGCTCTGCTCGGTGCCCAGCGACCACGACCAGTCGTGGACCGGAGGAGAGTTCATCTCAGCAGATAAAGTCATCATCTGGACCGAAGACGGCTGCAGTTACATCTACAAGCTGCCGGCCAGGTAAACCTGTGTGAAGGTCACAGAGGAGCAGCTGCTTCTCTAAACACTCAGAGGAGTCTAAAGGTTTTGTTTTTGCTCCCCAGCTGCCTGTCTGCCAGCGAACATTTCCGCAGCGACGTCGGTAAAACCAAAGAAGGTTCAGTTCCTCCGCTGATCTACAGAATCGCCGATCGATCAGACAAACAGGTGAGCGTTCTGCTCGTCGGGTCTAAAACGGCTTCATCCGGTCCTGGTTCTGTTCTGATGTTCACCTCAAACAGCTGGACTTGGTAAAGATCTTTTATTTATTCATTCTGGACCCAGAAGCTCAGTAGATTTAATGGTAAAACAGAGCTGATAGTTTCATTTTCCAGAAGAACAAAAACAACCAGAGTTCTTCCTGAAGTGAATGTTTTATTTAATTTGTAATTTGGTGAAAAATGTACATTGATTCATGTTCATGGTACTAAATTTTATTTCAAATAGTTCTGAAAGAAAATAGATCTACAAAAAACCACCCTATTTAAAGGGACTAGGTTCAGGATTAAGAAACAAAACTCACAATCACTGCCTGGCGCTGCAAATAACTAGTCTTGAACGGGAGCGCGCACAAACTTCTCAGCTATCTCATAAGGGTTCAACCAAAGGCAGCCGGAGACATGATTCCTAGGGGTGTAACGAGATCTCGTACGAGATCTCTCGTTGAGATAAGTTCGATCTCGCGAGCCCTCATGACCGGATTATGTAATTATTTGCATTTGGGCACGCAAGTAAAAATGTCATTCCTAAAGCAAAAGTGATACTTACTATCAGCTGATGAGGCTGCCGTTCATATCATTGTAAATGTAGCACTCAGAAAATCAGCTGCTCTGGTAGAGAAACGCTGCCTGGAACGTGGAAATAATGAAGGATCAGCTGGGAGCATGATGTGTGTCTCAGAGCAGAAAGACGTGGATTCCTACCCTGTTACACCTACTGCCCAAATTAAAGGACAGACAGACACGAGGAGGAGAGGAGACAAGGAGACAGAGACAGGTGTGTGCATCTGAAAACAATCTATATGAAACTCTGTATTATCACTGTTAAACACAGTTTTATTATAGAAAAAGAAAAGCTTTTCTTAAATTTGCATTTATTTTCTATTAATTAGAGAGCTGAGAGAAGTAAAGGACTGAAAGATCACTGAGAGACACATGGACATGATGGGGGACATGTCCTCTGCACTTTTTAAAGTCAGTTTAGAGCCCTGTAGTTTTTACTGTCTAAAAACATAGTTATACTATATTAAATGGATACTGGCTGTTGTTTTTAGGTGTAGGTTTAATAGCATGGCTAAACAGTTCAAACCTCTCCTCTTCAGCTGAAATCAAAATATTTTCTTGGGTGAGACAGAAGAGGAGGAGAGAGACAGGCAAAAAAAAAAAAACATTTTCACCAATGGTTTGATCTTTGAAAAATTCTTGAAAATGTGATTAAAATCTCATCTCACACCCCTACTGATGAGATTCAAGAAATCAGAAAAAGAAAGACGTCAGTTGCGTTTGTGGAAAAACTTCTAAAAGTCTGGAATAAATGTGTTTTTGTTGCTTAAATTTGATCTTTGAAGTTTTCTTGAAACTATTATTAAATATCGTCTCGTCTCGTGAGTTTTGGGTCTCGTTACACAAGCGGGGGCGATCTAACAGAGCTAATCTCGCTAGCTGCTATGTTCGACTTCCCAGCTGCCCTTATAGCTTAAAGCTTTAATCAGTCGGTGTTCTCTGACTCCCGGAGGTGAGTTTGAGAAATCTAGGGTGATAGAATCATGTCCCGCCGCCTCTATCACCCTAGATTTCTCAAGTTTGCATCACGGAGTGGAGCTCCGGAGGACCGTGCGCAGCAGAGCCGCCTTTGATGCACTGTAAGCGGACTGAGGTCCAGGAAACAGTCGGGGATTTGAGGCCTGTCGTCCCGAGACCCATAAACATGGACAGATCGCTGTGCGGTCGCCTATAACAGCACCTTTAGCTCTGTGGAACCCTATAATCCATCAGAGAGGTTTTCAGCTCCATAAACAAGATAACACCAGTTTGATGAGAAAAACCACAGATTCAGACGAAGGAAGTCCGCCATTGACCAGCAACACAACACAACGGTGTAATACTGCCACCTACTGGATATACATTTATTATTACTTTTTTAGCTTCCAGAACGCGCAAATAGCGTCAGTTGACGTCACATCCGTAGGACAGCGTGGGAAATTCGTCCCCAAATTGAAATGCACTTTACAGCTCACAGCCTGTTCAAGACAATGGAATGATACATGGGTGGCCTCATTCTTTTTGATTTAAAATGCTTCATTACTCATTAACCTAAATAAACTGAACATGCAGGATTACTTTGATTAAAATCCTGAACCATGTCTCTTTAAATAATATTATTAAAAATAAAGATAAAATCAGATCCTGAGCTCAGAGGATGAGAGTGGCTTAAAGTGAAGTCATGTTTACGTTATATATTTTTATCTGTCTGACTGGCATCATTTTTTTAAATCAGAACTTTTAAGATTTTCTTGCTGCCAACAGTGTGGATAAATGTCTATTTAAAATTGAGGTTTAAAATGATTTAAATCCACTTTTAGAGATAAATTTTGATTCATTTCCACTTAACAAAAAAACATGAAACCAAAACGTAATCCTGTTTGAGACGATTTAAACACTTGAGTTAACGAAGACAAGTAATTTATTGTTTTTTTTTTTGACAGAATCATTTCATATTACAGTCTATTGCCTCAAAACTTAATGTCTTTACTTGTTAAATGATGATTTAATGATCCATAATTGATCTTTTGTTAGCTGAGAAAGTTCTAACCAGGCTGTTTTATCACACTGTTAAAGAAAACGATGAAATCCTGAGAGCAAAAGTCCCTTTTTCTCTTTTAAAAGTGAAATTTAAGAATAAGAAGTCTCAAAGTAAAGACAAATAAAATCTGAGTTCCTAATAAAACCATGCTCCACATGTATAGAATAATATCTCATGAGTCACAGTTCATATTCAGCTCTGTGTAGTCTTTCTTTGTGGTGTTTTTATTTTGTTATTGTTATAAAATGTCTTTTGTTTCAGGCACATGGATCAAACCTGTTGTGTTTTAGATGTTTTAATTCTGAATTCAAAACTTTAAAACTCTGGATCCGCCTTTAAAAATAAAACAAAACTATAAATAAAGTAAAAATTCACAGCAACAAGAACAGATTCTGTAAAAATAAAAGGCTGGAAGTGGAGAACACAGGCAGTCAGAAATAAAACTGAAAAGTTTGCTTTTCTTTCCTGTCAGTGATTTTATTATTTGGCTTTTCACAATAAAAGCCGTTCAGCTAAAAACTCCTCCAACAACTCCATGAAACAATCTTTTTACAATAATTAGATTATAACATTTATAAAAGCGATCAGTGTTGTTAAATCTGTTTACATATAATCCAATGAGAACAAAATAATGAGATTATTTTACTACTTTTACCCCCAAAAATCAGCTTGAATCCATGTGAATGAAACGGAATGTTGTCTTTATTTTAGTTTATCTTTGAGTTTATTTATTTATAATTATTGTCTTGTATGTATTAATTTGTTGTCTGTTCCTTCTGTTTATTTTTGTTTTTCTGCCTTATCGCTGCCACCCCTCCGCCTCCCCCTCACTTCTCTCAGAAGGAAGTAGAGGGAGGTGAGGAGGAGGACGAGGAGCGGGTTGTGGAGGTGATATGCCTCCCTCCCAGTGGGTACGACTTGGAGCTCTACACCCCACAGCTGCTATACCAACACCGGCCTCTAGAGGCGCCTGTAAGCCCCCAAAAACTTACTCAGAAAACAAAACGGGCAGGAAGAAGAAAACGGTCACCATCTTAACTGAGCTGCAAAGTTATAACAAGTTAAATTACTTAACTGTTATTATTATGAAATAATTTGTCAAATTTCCAGATTAAGATTTACGACGGCGTATTGTGGTCACTCAGAAAACAAGGAGAAGACTGTTTTTCAGTTTTGAGATGAAAGACAGAGCTGAGAAAATAAAGTCATAGGGATGGGTATCGCTATTGGTTTTTCGATAATATCGATCGATATTGGCATAAAACTGCAATATCGGTAAATATCGTTTTTTTCGATAATATCGATCGATATTGGCATAAAACTGCAATATCGGTAAATATCGTTTTTTCGATAATATCGATCGATATTGGCATAAAACTGCAATATCGGTAAATATCGGTTTTTCGATAATATCGGTCGATATTGGCATAAAACGGCAATATCGGTAAATATCGGTTTTTCGATAATATCGGTCGATATTGGCATAAAACGGCAATATCGGTAAATATCGGTTTTTCGATAATATCGGTCGATATTGGCATAAAACGGCAATATCGGTAAATATCGGTATCAGTTTTTCGATAATATCGGCATTAGAATGCAATATCGGTAAATGTTGGTCTCTGTTTTTGTAATATGACACACATGACCTTTACATACCGTGCACATATTATACATCAAACTGTTCGGAAATTAAGAGTTAGACGATATTGGATATCGGTAAAAAAGCCAATATCGAGCATCCCTAAACAATAGTATTTTTAGTATTCTGGAAATATGTTTTTATTTTTTCCTCAACATTTTAATTTACATAAATCAGTCATTAAAAAATCAAATATAAGATTTGATTAACACAGTTAAACTTTTCTTGTTCTGATCTAGATAGTTTAGATCTATTTTTATTATTTTTGGTGATGATCAAAATACAGAAGAAAGGTGCTGCTTTTTAAATCTACTCTATGTAAGAGAGTGAGGGTGGAATAAATGAGCTTAGGTCGTTTTTAGGAGGGTTGTTTTGTCTTCTCGACTTTATAGATTCAAGAATCCTAAAACATTTCAACATTAATTTCGACATTTTGACTTTAAAGGGATGTTTGGGTCGTTCTGAGTGGTTTCTATCAGTTATTTATCCACAGCAAGAACCACACCCATCAGTGACATCACTCAAATTGGGCGCAGTCGCTTGCAAAACAGGAAGCAGTCCTCTGACTGGACCAGTCCTCACAGCTAGTCAGAACAGTGACACATTAGCAGCTAATTTTATGGTATTTTAAATGACGCTTGCTCCTAAAGGTCCTACTGATGCGTTCCTGTTGGGAAACTCTACAGTTTAGCACAAGACTTTTATTTTTAACTAAACCAAGTCTGAGTTACTCCACTACTTTATTTGCTGCAGCAGCATAAACGCCATAAACTAAACGGAGAACTTTAAGATCCGAGGACTACTTCCTGTTTCTAGAGACTCCACCCACTTTGAGTGATGTCACCGGTGGGTGTGGTTCTAACTGTAGATTTTTCTATCATCTCAAACCTGGAAACAAACAAACCTCCTCCTTTATTAATTTTTTCCTCTTTGACCCCGATATTCTGTCGTACAGTTTCAGTGAAGCTTATAATTTTCTACAAATAAAAACAAAGAACCAAACTAACTTTAAGTATTTGGTTTTCTAAAATGTTCACTTTTCCGATTTCACGCTGAACTGGTTTATGGTTGAAGCCTCCCGTTAAACCAGCTGTGTGATCTGTTATTAGGTTTAAACATCCGGTCATGTAACCATGACAGCAGGCTGAGGATTTTGTTTTTATCAGAGGAAAGTTCAACTAGATTTTCACTTTGCAGCTCCGTAAGGAAGTGACGAAACGAGAGGAGCAAACTGGAACCGAGTGGTGAAAACTCTGAACTCAAATCAAAGCTCACGTTACCTTCAGTTAACGGGGACGTGACGTCAACGCTAACGTTGGAGAAAGGTGCAGAACTGCATGAATTTGCCGAATCAGACTGAACTTTGTCAGGTTTATATTTGACATCATATCAACCAGTAGCTGTAGATCTGGACGGTTTCTGTTGGATAGTTTAAAACCTGCAACAAAAGCAGAAAAACGATCCTAGAGATAACGACAGGTGTTTGCTAACCAGGAATCAAAGTGTGAGCTGGTGAGTTTGTGTCTAATCGACCGGTTCGGTTTGCTTCACTCGCTGCTCGTTTTCCTCTCTGCCTTAAGGACTGAACTCACTGTGGTTTTATTCTCTTTTCCCACTGAAACAAACCTCCTCCTCCAAAAGCACCGTCCTCCCTCCTCATCTGCCTTCATGCTGATGAAGATCCACCTGAGCTGCTTTTCAGTCTGAGACTCTGAACTCATGACGACTGGAATGCTGTAAAAGCTTTAGTTTGAATTTGTTTTTCTGCAAACTCACAAGTCGCTTTAGATTTAGGCGTCTTTAGGATTCATGATACTTGGAATAATTTCTTTGAAATAAAAGAAAAAGACACGCAGGTAAAAACTGTTGGTGTGAAAGATGCAAATGAAAGGAAAAATAATTCTTGCATTTAATTATCGCAGACTAATATTTTATGCTTAGCCTCATTAAAGTTATTCCCTCTCAGTTCAGGCTGCAGCACGTCGTCCACCAGCCTGTGTCCCACTGGGTGGGACTGTTGGAGACACTGAAAATGTCCATGAAACACGTAGAGCTGCACCGATTCTGGTTTAGGGGACCGATACAGATTTTACAGCTATGTCCGTCCGGTAATGATTTTGGCTAAATTCGATGTACTTAAAAAATGATAAATTAAAATGAAAAAATGATAAATAAAAATGATAAATTAAAATGAAAAAAAAAAGATAAATAAAAATGAAAATTTTTAAAATAAAAATGAATTTTTTTACATTAAAATGATAAATGAAAATTTTAAAAATAAAAATGATAAATAGAAATGAAAAAAGATAAATAAAAATGAATTAAAAAAAATAAACATGAAAAATGGTAAATAAAATGAAAAATGATAAATAAAAATAAATTAAAAAAATAAACATGAACAAATGATCAATAAAAATGAAAAAAAAGATAAATAGAAATGAAAATTTTAAAAATAAAAATGAAAAAAATTATGAATAAAAATTAAAAACGATAAATAAAAATGAAAAAAGATAAATAAAAAGGAAAAATGATAAATAAAAATGAAATTTTTAAAAATAAAAATGAAATTGATGAATAAAAATGAAAAAATGATAAATAGAAATGAAATTTTTTAAAATGAGAATTTAAAAAATGAAAAAAATAAATAAAAATAAAAAATAATAAATAAAATGAAAATTTTAAAAATAAAACAGATAAATAAAATGCAAAATTTTAAATTAAAAATAAAAAAGATAAATAAAAATGAAAAAAGATAAAAATGACATTTTTTAAAATAAAAATGGAAAAAGATAAAAAGATAAATAAAAATGAAATTTTTTAAAATAAAAATGATAAATAAAAATGGAAAAAAAAAGATAAATAAAAATGAAAATTTGTAAAATAAAAATGATAAATTAATAAATAAAAATGAAAAATGTCTTTTTCCAATGGATGTAAAAATGTTCACATGGAAGATCCTATACAGCTGTCATGAGTGACCTTAGTGAGGGTGAGTTCACAGACTCTTCACATCAGCTGGTCACAGAAGATGCTGCTGGATATTGTCCAGTTATGACCGCTAGCCAATTATTTTGGGTTCATTTCTAAAAGTTTATACAGTTTTAGTTGAAATCGCACTGAATTAGTACTTTACATCTTATACATCTGTGACTTAATTGCATCATTTGCGTGACATTCATTCAAATGCAGTACAAATTTTCTTGTCACAATTTGTCAAAGTGTCTTAATTATGTCTAAATCTGTCCACACTTTGGTCACCAGCTCCTTCCAAGATTCTCTCACATTTCTCACACTCAGAACACTAAACTGAGATGTGTTCCAGAAGTCTGAACAACTCTTTTAAGACCATTCAAAAACCAATTGCAGCAACATGGCAGCAACATGGCAGTGAAGCCCTGAGACCTGCGTGAGGAAAACTAAAACCCTTACAAACGTTTCCAGACATTTTGAAGCGAACGCCGTTTTGTGATTGGTCGGTCGCCTACAGTCTCAGCCCAGTGAGATACTCGATTAAAGTTTGCTATTACCATCCTTTATTTTTCTTTCCTTTTTTTGTTTTAGTTGACCAAAACTCACGGATGCTGGTTTGAATTTGTCACATTTCACTTACAGTTGTGGTTTTTGTGTGTCTGAGTGATTTGACATACGATGCACTCTCTCTCTGCTCGCTCACCCTGCTCAGACGAGCTCTGCACTCACTCCTGCCTCTTGGTTATCCTTGTTGCCATGGTGACGGCAGCATCTACCCTGTAACACACCCTCATTCAGTCACCACACCCCTTCGCCTGCTGAAACACACAAATGTGTAAATGTCAATAGATTCCAGCAGTAGTTTTGTTCACGTGAGCCCAGTCGGGTCTTAAAGGAGTTTTTTTGTGTGGCCATTTTGAAGTTTGTTTCAGTGTAAAGGTTTATGAAAGCTGTTTTAAGACGGCAGCAACACACTTTAGTTTTGTCTGCAGTCAGACTAGCTGTTAGCTCATCAGCATGAAGGATGTAAACTCCTTTCTCTGAACAAAGGCTGTTCAGGGAGCTATCTACTAAGATGGTGTGTATGTTTTATGTTACTTCAAAAAACTCCACTTGAAGACCAAGAACATTGATAAACATGAAACTGTGACGTTTGCATTTGCAGTTTTTTATACTTGCATTCCTACCTGTAGTTTAAAAATGATTAAATAAAATACAGCGCGTAAAAAAGTACCGAACACGTCACCAATGACCTAAAGTTACCTGAAATTCTCATCAGATGTCAGTATTGAACACATGGAGAAAGGAAGGTGCAAAAGACCCTGGAAGTCATGTCACCAGCTGATTACTGATGGATACTTCTACCTGTGCTGTACAGCGCCTTGTGATCTTTAAAGGCGCTTTAAAAATAAACTTTACTTACTTACCATATTTTCCGGACTATAAGTCGCACTTTTTTTCATACTTTGGCTGGTCCTGCGACTTATATACCGAAGTATAGAATTTTGATTAATTTCACGCTTGTCACTTTCACCCCTAAAACCGCTAGATGGCGCTCTAGGCCTGTGTACCAATCAGCCGCCATGCTTGGTTGTAATATTACCGCAACGCCGGACGTGTGAATGAAGATCACGCCTCGGCGCAACAGAGGGAGGTGTTGCTAATAACGTAGCAAAGGTGAGCCGACCCCTGACTGGAAAAGTATTTAAAAATCAGGTAAACACCGGAAAGCTGTTACACACTCAGCGGAGATGCCGTGCCCCCCTGACAACAAGCTTGGCCCCATGTGGCCCCATGTTAAGTGCTTAGTGTTTTAGAATGTACCCCTTTAAAAAAGCAGCTGGCCCCTGCCTGGCCCCCCCTCAAATTTTTTTCTAGATCCGCCACTGGACATGACTTTCCAGGGCTTTTTGCACCTTCCTGTCTCCATGTGTTCAATACTCTTCCTCTGTGTCGTTCCATAGTTGGTAACCAACGTTTGAGAATTTCATATTAATACACCTTTAGAAATAGATTTGTTTAGAAAATTGGAGACGTGTTCAGTACTTCTTTTACCAGCTGTATGTAAATGATAAACTCCGTAAATGATGAAATCCTTTCAGGGGAAAATTCCTTCATGATCCTTTATCTCTCTAACACAGAAACAGACTTCAAAATGGCTGAAAAATCTCTTTAACCTACTGTTATGTAGATATTAGACCTCCTCTGGAGGATTTTCTGATTTAAGAGAGTTTAGTTTTGTTTGTTTAATAAAAGTCAAACTCTTTGAGCACCAGGTGCCAAATGTCAGGTTTAATCAGAGATGTGTGGTTCTGCTGTTTGCCGTGTCTTCTTGCTGTTTGAACTGAACTCGAGAGCACAGCCAACCATTTCTGTTTCATTTATTCAATCAGGAGTTCCTCACATCCTTCTGAGCTGGGTTAAACTGATCTGAGTAAAGAGCCAGCTGAGGAACGTTGAGGAGATTAGGTTCTGTAGGTTCTCAGACGTGTTTTTATCTCCATTCCAGCTCCTGATCTGTCCTCCTGTGACCCAGTTCTTCTTTGGCCGGCGGGAGCCCTTCCACAAGCTGCTGGTCCAGGGTGACTCGGCGGGTCGCCTGTCTCTGTGGAGCGTCCCAGACTCGACTCCTCGGCAGCCAGCGGGGACGTCTACAGGTAACTGCTGTCCTGAAACGTCTTCAGGAAGGATCTCCTGTAGTGTAGTAGTCTCCGCCTCTCGCCCCATGATGCTGGACCAGCTCCCCGTGACCCTCAGTGGAGGAATGAGCAGTTCTAGAAAATTGATGGATGGATTAAATTAAATTCTGTTCTGGAAAAGCTTGATGTTGACAGGCTTGTGCGTTTTACTGGGTTTGGGTTCCTGTCTGTGCAGAGCTGCAGGTGTCATCCACCATCAGCCTCCAGGAGGCGTTTGACGGCCTGATGCCCGTCTCGTCCGGGATCATCGACCAGCTCAGCGTCCTGCCTGGAAAAGAGGAGCCCATTAAGGTTCACATGCACAGAAAACACGGACGTTTAATCACTAAAAAGATAAAAAACGAGAGGAATGTAAAGTAAAATGTGAAAATGATTGAAAGTTTTCTTATTAAACGCTTATTAGAAGTTATATGAGGAAGCATCTGTTGTAATTCTGAGAAAGTTCTTTTTTGTTTTGTTTCTAACTCGGTGTGTGTGTGTGTGTGTGTGTTCTCAGGTGACAGCCAGCGTCTACATCCCATCTCAGGGACGCCTGGTGTGTGGGAGAGAAGACGGCAGCATCATCCTGGTCCCTGCCACTCAGACGGCCATCGTTCAGCTGCTGCAAGGGGAGCACATGCTCAGGAGAGGTGAGAGGAGTCGAGTTAACGGTCGATTATTAAAGTCTGCGATCTGAAGAAAACAGTATTAATGACTCTAAAGTTCAAACTGCATGTAAAGCTGTGTCTCACTGGTCTGAGTCTTGGTCTGAAGAGGAAGAGTTCAGGTGTCTTGATGTTTTGTTCTGAGTGATGGATGGAGGAGAGATGGATCAGGACTTCATCTTCATCCTTTGATCTTTCATGGTGGTGATGGAGCTGAAAGGCTTTAATTTACTGGTCCGTCTGTGTTCCAGCCTCACCTATGGATATACAGTAGGATGGTGAGGAGCTCTAGGTAGAGCTGCTCCTCCTCATTAAACGAGTCAGCTGAGGAGGTTTTTGAGGCACCGGGAGGAGAGGGCAGGTCTGGGTTTCCCTCCTGGATCTCTTGCCTCCATGACCTGACCTTGGGATAAGTGGCAGGAAATGAAACATAGATCATTTAAATATAGTATCAGAATACAACAATTTTTAGACATTGAATTTATAACACTGAATTTTTTTTTATCATGTTCAATTATATGTATGAATTTTTCTTACTCCAAATTTTCCTGCAAAAATTCACCTGCAAAAGTGATGAACTTAAATGACCCAAGCCAGAGCGGCTCTCAGCCAATCAAATTACGCTTGTTTGATCACGACACCGTTAGCCAGTGGTGCGTCTCCTAAAGAGAGCTGTTTAAATGTGAAGTGATTACGCTTTTCTCCTGAGTAGAGATCATTACAGAACACCTAGTCCTACTTGGGTCATTTAAGTTCATCACTTTTGCAGGTGAATTTTTTTTGCAGTTGTTACAGCCTGGGTCATCGGGCCATAACAAAAGGAGAGACACACCATGTAAATGTTTATCAAAAATATAATTTAATTAATCTAATCTAAAAATAAACACATTCAAACAATTTTTTTTGCAGATGAATCTTTGATGGTGAATTTTTGCAGTTGAATATTTGATGGTGAATTTTTGGCAGGTGAATTTTTGCAGTTGAATTTTTGCATGTGAATATTTGATGGTGAATTTTTGGCAGGTGAATTTTTGCAGTTGAATTTTGCATGTGAATATTTGATGGTGAATTTTTGCAGTTGAATTTTTGCATGTGAATATTTGCAGTTGAATTTTTGCATGTGAATATTTGGTGAATTTTTGCAGTTGAATTTTTGCAGTTGAATATTTGATGGTGAATTTTTGGCAGTTGAATTTTTGCATGTGAATATTTGCAGTTGAATTTTTGCATGTGAATATTTGCAGTTGAATTTTTGCATGTGAATATTTGATGGTGAATTTTTGCAGTTGAATTTTTGTAGTTGAATATTTGATGGTGAATTTTTGCAGTTGAATATTTGATGGTGAATTTTTGGCAGGTGAATTTTTGCAGGTGAATATTTTTGCAGGAAAATTTGGAGTAGGAAAAATTCATACATATAATTGAGCATGATAAAATTTCAGTGTTATAAATTCAATGTCTAAAACTTGTTGAATTCTGATGATACAATATTTCTTCCATAACTATGTGGCTATAAATCTAGCTATCTATTTGGCTAATTTAGCTAGCTAGCTATGTCTAGCCTTTGTACAAGCTAGACATAGCTAGCTAGAAAATGAGAGTAGGAAAACAAAGCTGGTGCAGAAACATGTGGTCTCCTTTAATAAACTGTAGGTCTGTGTCTGTCTGGTGTATTTTTGTTAAAACATGTTTGTTTTTCTGTAAAGTTACTCGCAGTAGGAAGAGGATTCAGAGATTTTACTCAAGTAGGAGTAGTGATACTTAACAAAAATAATACTCAAGTAAGAGTAAAAAGTATGGTGAAGTAAAACTACTCATAAAAGTAAATTTTTTTTCAAAAAGTTACTCAAGTAAATGTAACTGAGTAAATGTAACTAGTTACTACCCACCTCTGTTTATTTCTTACAATGGATCAGTGTTTCTGAGCTTTGCGTCCGTCCGTCTGTCCGTCCTGCAGGTTGGCCCCCCCACCGGACGCTGCGAGGTCACCGTAACAAGGTGACCTGCGTCCTGTATCCGTACCAGGTGTCCCCTCGCTACGACCAGCGCTCGCTGGTGTCGGGGGGAGTGGATTTCTCCGTCATCGTCTGGGACATTTTCACCGGCGAGATGAAGCACATCTTCTGCGTTCACGGAGGGGAGATCACGCAGCTCATCATCCCACCGGAAAACTGCAGCGTAAGACCTCAAACACACGTCTGTTCCTTTTCTTTCCATCCTCTTTGTCTGCAGGGTTTGGTCTCTGACATTCGATCTAAATATTAGAGGGTTCATGTTGTTGCCATGGAGATGAGTTTATTACCTTTTTGTCATTGTGGTCCAACACAGACCTGTGTGATAATAAAACAGTGGACTTCTACTCTTTAAATGACATTAAGGTAATGTTGCTATGGATGAGTTAATGCAGTGAAACACAACAAAGACTCACCAGGCTCTAAGAAAACTCGGGATGTTTTTCTTTTTTCTTTAAGAAAATCAATAAAACCTTAAAAGGCAGAAGTTTTCTAGATCTAACCACAGTCGTCTGGTTTCTGTCAGTCTGATGTGAATTCATCGTCCTCGTTGGTTTTATTTAGAAAATAACGACAAACTGAGAAAATGTATTTTTAAACTGATTTAAATTCAAATGACTCACTTTAATTATAATTTTATGATGAAATCAGCCTTTTGTGATGATAAATTCTGGAACTAGTTTTCACTGTTTGCTCAGTGATTATATTTAATCACTTCCTGTTTAAAAACACCTGCAGGAGTTGTTGGGTTAAAGGCACACTATGCAGTTTTGGCTTGTTTTTAGCACCCCCTAGTGTCTGATTTAAGTCACTGTGGTAAAAATGTTAGTATTGTTTCTGCTCAAGGACAAGATTTAAAATATGAATAAGTTACATAGTGTGCCTTTAATATTATACTTCATTAAAACGACTAAAGATACCTCTTTGGTCACGTTTGCTGCCACTTCTTATTATATTTCAGTCCCTCCAGGATTTCGCGATCAACGCAAATTCAGCCAATCCTCGCAAGTTTTGCACGTCTTGCAATTTTATCCAATCAGCGCAACTTTAACGCAAATTTGACCAATCACGACGCATTTTCTTGGGTTG
Source organism: Callopanchax toddi (assembly GCA_006937965.1). NCBI lineage: Eukaryota > Metazoa > Chordata > Actinopteri > Cyprinodontiformes > Nothobranchiidae > Callopanchax > Callopanchax toddi. The sequence continues at coordinate 374,421 of SSNR01000226.1, read as the reverse complement.
TTTTTAAAGAACGTCATCACGTACATTTCCTGTTTACTCCCGAGGATGAAATATGTTTTTAACGTGTCAATTTCGGATTTATAAATTAAAAAAATAATAATAACGTGTTAAAAATCTATCACAGTTTGCATTTGAAGCGTGGCGGAACACTCGTCAGCATGATTTCCTGCGACCCCGCTGCGACGCACACACCGGACCTGACGCTGCCTGAGCGGATCCAGCTGGTCTCTGTAAACTCAGGTCACCGCTCCTTCAAAAGCAAAGTAATCGGCGATGAAACCGAATGGTCTCTAGCCTTTAGAGTTATTCTTGCGGCAGCAGAACGGTCCGGTTCGGACGGAGACCCGACCCAGATCCGTCATTGAAAACGAGGCAAAAGTTGTAAAATCGTACGTGGGTCAGACTGAACACAGCACTGCTAAATTTGCTAAAAATATTGTTTTAAAACAAAACCCTTCTGAAAATGTTCTTTAAATAAATCAAATAACACAGTACTGGGTCTGCTCAGGGATATTTTATGGGTTTTCTACTGTTTTGAACCGAAATATTAGTTAAATGCATTCTTTTATAAATTAAAGGAGCTTTAGTTTTTAATATTAGGTCTTTTATTTGATTCTTTACCACAATAAAATCATTTTAAATAAAAAAAAAAAAAGGCTTTTTAGGGCAAATGTTCTAGTTTAAAATGTAATTAATTGTGATTAAATAAATGCAAAGTCTAAAATTTGATTAGAGTTTTTAATCGAGTCCCACCATTAATTAAAATATTAAAATAAGATGCACACACATTGTATTATCAAACTATTATCAAACTGATGCCTTTCTGAAGGAGCCATTTGCACCTGATGTGTGCACTTTAAATTCTTTTGTCTGCAGGATTTTATTTATTTTTGTATTCAAATGAATGTAAACAGATGTAGGTACCATGAAACATTGATTGATTTATAATACTCAGACAAGAAACACTTTAGTTTTTGTAAATTCTGTGAACCTGGAGCTGTTCTGTTTTTGTTCATCAATAAGTCGAAGCTTGAATGTTCTGCTGGATGGTCCAGTGTTCTTCCTATTACAATAAAAATGTTAGAATTTCATCATTTGACAGGTTTAATGGATTTTTATAAACAAATTTCAACTGATTATTGACAAAATTAAACAAAAACGCAAAAGAAAATATCACAACTTTTGTTGCAACTTTTCACAAAAGCCGTCGTGAAATCAGACTTTTTAGTCCGCAACCATCACAAAAAATTGCCGCGAAGTCCTGGAGGGTCTGACTGAACGTCTAATGACATCATTATGATCAACATCAGCTCCTGTGAATTATGTTCACATTTAATCAGAGCCTTAAAGGGATATTTCAGCCATTTTGACGTGTTTTATTTTCTGTGTAAAAATGATAAATATTTCCCGTCTTACCTGCTGAAGATGGCTTCTTGAACAGCCTCTGTTCAGAGAAACAGAGTTTACATCCTGTAGCCTGACAGATGCACCGTTTTTGGTTTAGAAGGCTGAAACCAATTTCCTCCAACCCGCTGATATCCTGAACAACTGTGATTAAAGTGATAATATGCAGTTTTGCTTGTTTTGGGCTCCCTCTGGTGTCCGTTTTAAATCACTGCATTACTCAAGTTAGCATATAGTTTCAGTTTCTAAACGCCTAAATCTACCTGTTGAAATGTCTCCTCAGCCTTCATAGCTTTCTACAGGAGCGGTTATTTACTCCTTCAAAGAAATCAGCTGTGTTCAAGCAGGGAGAGATGGGAAAAAATCAGGAATCATGAGCTAAAAACACTCCAGCGCTAGCATAACAGCTAGCCACTTTGGGTTAGCCTAACCCTCGTGAGACACGTGACTTCCTGGGTACCGGGACGGCGACGGAGATTTTGCAATCGTGGTATTCCGGATCCAATCACCAGATGGGGCTAAGTGACTTTTCATTAACTCTGTAAAGAGTTATATTAGCACAGACTGGCTCAAGGAAAAGGTTTAAAAATATGAAAAAGTTGCATATTATCACTTTAACAGAAAATGTTTAGCTGTTTTTTGTGAATTTGGTCAGATTAATTGTGTCCACATCGATTTGTTATTGCTGGTGTGAACTGGCGTTTTGGTGATGGTGAGTTCAAGGACTGGGGAAATAAGTCATATTTTTGAGTTTCGTATAGTGTTATTGATGATTAAACTAATTGTTCTGGATTTTGTCAGATTCTGATCACCAAATAATTTTTGGGGTGAACTTCCATTTTATGTTCTTCAGAACTGATCAGCTATTTAAGTATTTTTCAGCCATATTGAAGTGTGTTTTTGGTAAAAGTTATAAATAATTCTTAAATGTTACAGACGGTTTCCTGAACAGCCTCTATTCGGGGACTGAAACTGACGGTCATGTTAAGGTTTATAAAAGAAAAGTCACATTAAACTCTGTGAAACTGTGTAAGCTGGAGCTTTTTTAGGATGCAGCAACATGATTTGGTATTCACTTGAACTAGCCGTTAGCTGGCTCTATGTAAAAGTAAAATCAGGTTTTTATCAGCTCTTTAAATCAGGTCAATTCAACCTGAGACCAGAGAGTTAAACACTTGATCCACCTGACACAACAGGAGTTCTGTAACCATCTCATGGTTTCTCACGTGGTCCTGGAGGAATTCTGACCCGCTCCTCTTTACAACGTTGCTTCAGTTCATTGAGGTTCCTGCAGAGCTCTCCTAAGGTCATGAACATATAACCTGCTGAAGTCTGCAGAGTCTAAACGGAGCTTTAGTTTTTCCTGACTTTAGGATTCAGAGTTCAGATTTATTTTCCTGTCGGCACATTCTGAGCGGTGGATTCTGATGATCACCTCCTGTTTTCTCCCTGCAGACCCGAGTGCAGCACTGCGTCTGTTCGGTGGCCAGCGATCACTCCGTCGGCCTGCTCAGCCTCAGGGAGAGGAAGTGCATCATGCTGGCGTCGCGACACCTCTTCCCCATCCATGTCATCAAGTGGCGCCCGGCGGACGACTACCTGGTGGTGGGATGTTCGGATGGTTCTGTCTACGTCTGGCAGATGGATACAGGTGAGGAAGATGTGACATTTTACAGTAAGTTTGGAAACTTACAGCAAACTGCTCCCCTCTGGGTGAAGCTTGATTTCACCATGTGTGTAAAGGAGCGCTGTGGCAGAAGGAACCAGCACGCCTCTCTGGCTATCGAGCTCCAAAGCTCCCAAAATGTTGTCTACATTTAACAACATAGTTACTGCTACCAATCAAGGGAAAAGGGGTCGTTTTTTAGTGTCCACATATGTATATCCCTCAGTCTGACGTAGTGGAATTGGTTTTCTACATTTGACCCGTCCCTGAGGAGCAGGGGGCGGTTCAGTGTCTTGACTCATGGCCGGCTGGGGTTTGAACCCATGTCTCACATGGACAGCAGCCTCCCCTCCCCTGAGCCACAGTCCCCCCAAGTCAAAGGACACTAGTGATGCGCGGGTCAGGGTTTTTATCGGACCGCGGGTCCTGCACATTTGAAAACTTCTGACCCGCCCCGCATCACTGCGTCTATTTTTAGAACCCGCCCCGCCTAATTAAAAACACGTTATATTGACTGAAAGCCTTTTATTTAGTCTGACCGTCTCCCAAAAAAAGTTTTTTTTTTACCGTCTCTAAAACGTGCTTATGCAAAGTTTACAGAGTACGTCATTTCTCTGTCACGTTTTCTTTTATAAATCCTAAAGTTTGCTGAGAAAGTGACTCCCTTTACAGCCCGTTTTTAAAAAAATAAATCTTATATCAAATATAACAAATTATAAACATATATATTTATTTTATAAGTTTTATAAACGAGGCCACAGCGGTCGCAGAGCGAGAAACGGACGTCTCTGTACAGCTGCAGACGCTGTCAGCATGGGTCTGTGCATGTGCACACACACACACACACACACACACACACAGACACACACACACAGACACACACAATAACGGGATATTTGGCTGGAGGGATGTATTTCTCGACTGATCTAGGGGCGCCTTAGGATTCCCGGAGGAGCGGTCCAAGGTGGCCGGGGAGAGGGAAGCCTGGCAGGCTGTTGCTCTCCCGATCCGACCTCGGATAAGCGGAGAAAGACGGACAGACGGAAATTTTTCCGATAACGCAACCCCTGATTTGAACCCGCCCCAAACCGCCCCGCACTGAAGGTAAAAATGTCTTAACCCGACCCCACCCGACCCGCGGTCCCCGCGGGGTAAAAGACATCCCGCGCATCACTAAAGGACACTATCTCTGATCAAACTGAACATTTTGATCTATCATTTGCCAGTTTTTTTTTTTTTTTAGTGAAAATGAATTAAAGTTGTGACAGAATAGTGGTTTTATGCATTTGCACCCTCAATGAACTCGTATTGTTTTCAGGTTGATAAATGGAGAATGTTCTAGGTGCTGAGAAGCTTTTTTAGAAGGTAGATTTGAGATTTCTTCTTTAAAAAGCTTCACCAGATACATTAAAACCAATACATTTATCTAAACTCCTGCTGCTGCTGCGTGAGTGGGCCGGTGGAGGGAAGTGAAACCTAAAAAGAGCCTCTCAGTGTAAATAATGAGAAGTTATAGTTGAAGTACTCTTAGCTGGAGTTCACCTGGTTTCTGGATCTGGGTGAAGTCGGTGGGTCAGAAACTTCTGTTAAAAGGTGGCTACGTAGACTGTTACCACGACAACAGAGTTTGTTTTCAACATCACCGCCCTAAGGGTGTGTGTGAGTGAGCGAATGAGTGTGTGTGTGTTGTCAGCCTGAATGAGCTGCGGTGCTGGGAGATTGCAGGGTATCTAAGTGTGAAATGAGGTAGGTGTGTGTGTACTCAGGCGTTGGACAGGTAATAGGGCCACGGCTGACGGGCTCTTCATCACACACACACATCGCTCTGCAGCTGCCGATTGTCCTTTGGTTCAGAACCGAATACTGATGCTGAATACTCCGTCTGCAGCTAATGATGTCTCACTAAACGTCTCTGTCTTCAAGTTCAGGCGGAGAAATGATGAAGGCAGAGAAGGAAAAGTCCGTCCGTGACCTGAATCCCATCAGGAGACACAGACCTGTCTCAGACATCTCAATCCCCAGCTCTTTGTTTTCCTTCCCAGGGTTTACTTTGGACTTTTCCTGCTGTTTCTCTCACCGTTTCACAGCAGGGTTGTCTGGGTTCTTTGTGTTTTCAGGAGCGTTGGATCGCTGCGTGATGGGAATCACAGCAGTGGAGATCCTGAACGCCTGCGACGAGCTCGCTCCGGCCACCGTCGACGCTCTGAGTCACTCGGCGGTGAACCTGAAGCAGGCGATGACGCGCCGCAGCCTGGCGGCCCTGAAGAACATGGCCCAGCACAAACTGCAGACGCTCGCCACCAACCTGCTGGCTGCAGACAACGCTGACAAGGTGACCACCGTTACCCACCATGCATTTAGCTGCGCTAACTAACGAGCAAAGGAGGCGGGACTCCTGTGAATCCCAGATGTTGTGTCCCGTTCCTTCAACGTTAGGACCTCGATCAGATGGCCGGCTGAAGTCCGAGTCCAATTAAAAGATTTCTGGAGACGGAGGAAAGGTCAAGAGCTCTATGTGAGCCTCGCCGTCTCCCAGGGAAGAGCCTCGTAAATGTCATAATGAGGAAATAAACAGATAAATAAATAATAAAACCAAAGTTTTGAGATGAACACAAATATACTCATCATTAAGTTTACTGCCTCTGTTTTTATGATGGTTTGCATGAACTCCAGAATGTTCTGAGAGATGAGATGAATTCAAATTAAACCCCAACAATCCCATTTCTACTGCATTTATTAAAAAAAAAAAAACACTTCATGGCCACAGAAGTTTGGGTTTCTAATGAGCAAAAAGTCTCAACTCTTTTGTTTTTTCTGTTTTTGAGCGAGTATCTAAAGAGCAGTTTAACATAAGGACATCCTAAATGTATTATAAGGGTCTTTTTGCCTGAAATACCCCCCAAAATAAAGATTTGGGGATGACAGTTCAGTTGTAGTGAAGGGTTTGAGTCTCGGGTCAAGGTCGTGAAGTTAAAAGTCGTCTTTCGGTTCAGAAGCCCTTCGGTGGTTTATTCTGTTTTTAGCAGGGTTTTTTTCCCAGCCTCTCAGAGGATCAGAGCTCCACTCGTCAAAATCTGTCGGTCTGATCCGTTCTGACAGAGAAAGCCCCGCCCACACGAGGGATCCCAGCTTAGAAAACAAACGCCCTGAATTATTTAGTGTTAGAAGAGCGTTTAGTTCAGCTGTTTGTGCAGTTTGACTTTTACAGATTCGCTCAGGAAGCCGTTTAACCCGTCTGATAACCTTTGTGATCGTTTTTTTCCTCCTCTGCTCCAAATGGCTGCAATCACAGCTCTTATTCTGAAAACACCTGCAATCTTTTCCTCCGTTTTCTCCTCCATTAGATGCACATCAATGTCTTCCTCCTTTCTTCCTCCCACCTCGGTGTCATTTCTTCCTCGTATCACCATTATCCGCTCTGTGTGTGTGTGTTTCGTCCCCCGCTGTGTGTAATGATGGATAATGACCGTGAAATGTCAGACTTTAAACCCGAACAGTTCCACCCCGCCAGCGCCACGCCGTCGTCCGTCGGCCTGTTTGTTTTCTGCTCGGATTTCAGCGTCCGTTGGAGGAAGTTCTCGTGTGACTTTGAGTTTGTCCTCTGCTGCTTTCAGCTGAAGGCGCTGATCTGTGAAAGTGTTTCTGTCACGAGACCAAAACAAAAACAAAAAGCGATTATTCTCACACACACACACAGTTTCTCAAGACGTGTGTGAGCTGTTTTAGGCCAGTGTGTGTGCGCGTCGGAGTGTGTGCCGTTTGCCTGAAGGGCCCTGCAGGACGATGACCTTTTGTTGCACTTCCTGCGAGATAGAAATGGTCAGTCGTCTAAAAGCCTGAGCGCATGGAGAAGCTCCTACTTCTCATTAGTTTAAAGTGTTTTCTACTCGATGTTTAAATTTCTGCTACCGGTACATCATTCATTAAATTTCACATCCTTTTTGTTGATCTAACATTTATAATCTGCTGAACTGAGTCACATCCATGTTTACATCGAACAGCTGGTTTATATAAACGAGCTTTTGTCGTCTTAAAGGGACCGCACCCACTGGTGACGTCACTCACAGTGGGTGGAGTCTCTAGAAACAGGAAGTAGTCCTCTGACCAGAGCAGTACTCATGCCCAGTCAGATCAGGAGAGACGCTGCTGCAGATCATTGAGAATTAGCAGCTAATTTTCAGGTATTTAAATCAACTTTTGTTGATAAAGTTATGCCAGTGCTGTTTATAAACCTCTATATTTTAGCAGGAGATGATGATGTTTAGTTTGTTCCAACCAAACTGCGTATACTTTCTGTGATGTCACTGTCTCTTCCCTCACACACCTCCGGATACAGCAGAGGCTGGAAGCTGAGAGTCAGACTGAACACGGCGCTGCAGCATCAAGTTAATTCCATATGATGCGTGGCTTCTACTAATTGCTGGAGTTCCTGTTTTTTGCGGCACAACTCTCATAGCTATGTTGCATTTTGCTCTGTTCCCGTTTACCTTTACAAAATGCAGCCAAACTTTAGAGTTTTTTGGAATTTTTAAACCAAAACTTGCTACGCTAACTATTTTGAAAGGGAGGGGAGGGGCTCTCTCTGTTCCTCTGTCTCACCTGTCTCCCGTGCAGCAACACCATTGGGCAAATGAAGTGGCTCATTTACAGGGGATTTCATACTAAAGATACAGAAGTCGGTGCCGTGTTTTTTCGGTACCGGTACCTACCGACAGATTTCGGTCGGTACCGGACTAGTACCGTGTTTCCCAGCCCTAGATAGCACCAAGTAGCGGGAAAAGCTATTTTGATCTTTTTCTGCAGCTGTTTTAGCGCTTTCCGGTTCACCGCTGCTGATACAGCGCCCCTAAAGTGGCGCAACGCTGCAACTGCAGTTAAAATAACATCCATATAGCTGGGGGCGGAGTGAAATCAGGCTGGGGCGGCACTAAATTAGACGGAGGCGGCTGCCACGCAAAATTGAACGCAGGAAAAACCCTGGCATGGATATTATTATCAAGAGTTGTTTTAAATACCTGAAATTTAGCTGCTAATTTGTCACAGATCTGCAGTAGCGTCTCTCCCAATCTGACTAGTTATAATATTGCTCCAGTCAGAGGAGTCTTGTTTAAAGGTTGATTCAATGGAAATAGTTATTCTGTGAAAGATTTAACAGGATTAACGCTCTAGTTGATTTAAAAAATGTTCAACATTAAAGTTTCTGATTCGGTGTTTAGTAGTTTTTATTTCAGACTTTTGGATCAAAATCACATTTTAATATCAGAAAACCATCGGTGTGTGTGTTTAGGATCTCTGTATGTGTGTGTAGTGTGTCTGTTTGCCTTTAGATGGCAGTATTTCTCCATCATCATCATCATCAATAGACCAGTTTGACTCCACGGCTGGAAACCAGAGCTGAGGTCCAAACGATTTGTTGTAAATTAAATAAAACAAAATAACGTTCTTAATATCAGTGAGGAGGTTTTAGGTTTTCATCACATCTGTTCTCCATCAGCTGTGGGTATAAATAGAAGTTTTACACGATAATAAATATAGAATATTTGATCACAAGTGTATGTTTTATGTCTGGGTTTATATACAGTGATGATGTCATTGCACTCGGCTAACTTTCCCTCCCAGTTTGTACGAAAACAGACAACAAGCATGTTGATCAGAGACGCGTCGTCACGGTAACAGCTGTGATGTTTGTAATGCGTCCTACAGTCACATCTAGGTCAATAAATTATTTAATCATCAAATGTTTAAATAAAACACTTTACAAGTTATGTGGAATTCATCAGAGCAGATGAACTGAAACAGAGTCAGATTAGATCAAAATCAAACACTTAAAAGTCTTAAAGTTCAAGTTTTTTCATGTTTTGTCAACATTTTTATCTTTTCTATTAGTAAATAAGTAACGGCACAGGACATCATGATGGAAAAATACTAAAAAAAATCTTTGAAAATAAAAAAACTGTATAATATTACCTTAAATTGTTATAACCATAATATTAGTTTGACATTTATTATTATTATCTGACCTTTTTTTTGACCAAAGTGGGAAAAAGAATCAGAACAGAAAATGTTTGAGCTTTTTTCTTGGTGTGTGTTGAAGTTAACAGATTAAAACCTTTCTTCATGTTTCGTGTTCAGAACAGTCCTCTCAAATTTAAAAAGTCCAGTTTATCAAAAATCAGGTCAAATAAAAGTTGTATGAAGAAGAACCCGTGTACGGTTCGTTCTTTGGTTTTTCCGTTTCAAAATAAAATAAAAAAAACAACAAATAATCATTTTCTTATTTTTTTTGTTTTAAAACAAAATTTGAAAAACGAAAAATAGACAAAGGAAAAAGCCTTATTTTTTGCTTTTTGCAGGTTAAAACAAAAACATCTCTGTTCCCTCTTCCTTGAACCAGAAGTCATCCGGTGACAGTCGGAACTCGTGGAGACTTGACTTCTTTTCGCACATGCACTGGTTTTAGTCAGTGTGATGTGAAAGTATTGAACATGTTTTTGTGGATTGTTCAAAGGTAGCCTAGCTATATTTTGGTCTGATTTAAAAAGTTTTCTTTTTAGAAAAATTGGCAAAAATGTATCAAAGCTTCAAATACTTCTTATTTTTAAAAACTCACTTCTGAAGAAATGTTTCCTCTAACTTTTAATTTGAGCAAAATACTATATTCACAAAATGAAACGGTGTGGAAAACTCGCTTTTACACCTTTTAGAGAATCTGATCTAAAAATGTTGTCTCTATTAAAAATCTTAATTTATGTAATCAAAAAATTGATAAAACAATGAGTTTTTCAAGTTTTCTTTGACTGAATAGACAGACCCTTCCTCTTTGTCTTGTGTGCTTTGATTTATTGTTCTTTTGTTGTTTTTCATGACAAAAAGTTGGATGTACATTTCCAACCATGTATTTTATGACAATTTGATTTGATTGTTGAGATTTATGGTTGTAATGAAACAACCTGTTCAATAAAAAAACAAACAAAAAACGCACATGCACTCAGAATACGGCGAAGACATGGACATGTTTGTGTTTTTCAGAGACGCATCACACTGAGAGTTGCGTCTTCTCAAATTGTTCTCCATGCAGAACCTTCTGACACTCATATAGAGCGATGTGGAGCTCCATGGCGGCGTGAAGCATCGCTGATTTCAGCGTGGGGGGGGTTTGACATCTTCAAAGAGCTCGTATCAAGTTTGTGAAGGGCTCCAGTGTAAACAGACGTTGTTGCAACGTTTTCGCGCTTTAGCTCAAAACAATTCGACTTCCGGTGTCGAAACAAATTAAAACAATTACTGGATTTTGCATTTTAGGTTAAAAAAGGTAAAGTAAAAATCCATCACTGTGGTTTTTGTCTTTGTTAAATATTACGTTTTAACTTTCGGCTTTCAAAAACTGAAAAACCAAAAAACTATGCGGTTTATTTATCGTTATTTCTGATTTTATTTTGAAACGGAAAACCAAAGAACGAACCGTACACGGATTATGAAGTCGGTTCATCCAATCCAGGTGAAACATACTCCGATTCAGCAGGTTAATACTGAGCAGAAACAAGTGTTTTTATCTGAAACCGGCTTTTCTGTTGGGTTCAAACACAACGTCTGACACTCTAACTAGACTAGAGGATAAGTCATGTTCTTCATTTTGAGTTGTATTTAAACCTTTAATCACCAAACCTCTCTGGAAAATCAGAAGCCTCTTTGTTTGCTTCAACCTGTACGTCACAGAATCCAGCTCAACCTTCTATTTACCGACCTTTTGTCTCATTCAGGGTAATTTGCCAAAATACTCCCACAATGCATTAGTGGTCCAGGCGATGAAGACCAACCTGACGGACCCCGACATGCACGTGCTGTTCTTTGACGTGGAGGCGCTGATCATCCAGCTCCTGACGGAGGAAGCTCAACGACCGAACCCCACGCTGGTGTCTCCAGAGACCCTACAGAAGAGCCAGGCGGGGGCCGACAAGGGGGGGTCCTTCCTGGCCAACAAGATCTTCAAACAGGTCTGTAGACATACGTTGGTCTCAGCTACATTCAAATCATTTCAATTAAATACGTTAAACTCTTTCAAACCAGGTGAAAGAGACCATGAAGGAGACCATCAAGGAGCACCTGCTGGATGAAGACGAGGAGGAGGAGGAGGAGATGAGGAGGCGTGAGGAGAAGTCCAAGTCTCTGAGTCTGCTGGAGTACAATCTAACGATGGACACAGCCAAGCTCTTTATGTCCTGCCTGCACGCCTGGGGCCTCAACGAACAGCTGGACGGCATCTGTCTGGAGCGACTGGGCATGCTCAGACCGCACTGTCCCATCTCCTTCGGCCTGATCTCCAGAGGAGGTCACATGTCCCTCATGCTGCCCACCTTCAAGGTACCGTCTGCTTGTGCAGTTTACAAGAAGATCAAAGCAAAACAACCAAACTGATTCTGTTGCATTTCTAGTGTTTTTGCTTTGGCGTGAATAAAACTTTCCTCTTTGTCTGATTCTTTTTCCCAGGAGTCCTTGCTGCGTCAGCTGTCTCTGGCAACAGGTCGGAGGCTTGCTTTATCGGACATCGTGGGGAAGGGGACATATGGGGTGTCGAGGGCCGTCACCACGCAGCACCTCCTGTCGGCCATCTCTCTGTCCAACACCTTGATGGGCATGACGAACGCCACCTTCGTCGGAGAGCACATGAAGAAAGCGCCGGCCAGGTGAGGAAACGCATCGTCACAGGTCGATTATGCTCACTCACCACCTTTCATACCAGAGTTAAATTAGCATGAGACAGTTTTTTTCAACTGCACAACATCCAAATGACTATTACTGTATCTGCTGCAGCATAAACATCATAAACAAATCAAACTGTCTCATATAATTCTAGAGGTTTACTAACAGGTAACATGGTGTTCTGATGCATCAGGATGACTTTACAGAGCAAATTGCAGGTTTTAAAAAAAATTCAGACAAAATGTTGTCCAGAAATACTATTTGAAACGTTTATTGAAAGTATTTGTACAATACATTTTTTAAACCATTTTTCCAGTCAAAAGTGCCCCTTTCCAGCTAAGTTTCTAAAAACGCTTCCAAAAAAAATCTCAACTTGTGACATCACAATGGGGAGTTATAAGCTAGGTGGCGCTGCAGATGTAGATAATTATTGTATTTGTAGGATAATTTAGCACTCTAACGATCAATAATTCTATAAATATGATAATTTGAGCCCTTTGTTGTGTGGAATCTGTGTAAGAGGTGCTTGTTTTAATCTCCCTCACCTCGTCTTCCTCCACTTATCGGTGTTTGTTGCGAGTTCATCTGTAAACGCTGCCGCGGGTCGGGTGCGGTTCCGACGGGACCTCACCTCGTTAAACCCCTCCGCTGCTCGCGCTGCACTTGTCCGACAAAGACCAGCTTATTGTTCTGTCGGACCAGAGAGAGGTGCATAAAAGTCTAATTTCTCCGTGGGAAGGATTACTGACCAGCAAATTTCGGGAAAACAGAAACAAGAGAATCGTTACGAAGAATTGATAAAGTTGGAGGTGAACAATTCCGATGGAATTAGTCTGTTGGAACCGGTTCTAAGTCTGAACCGGTTCTCGATTCCTACCCCCAGTCATAACTCTGCCTCTGTTGTCCGTTAACTCACCACTTTTAGTCCGGACAGCGCCGGCTTTACAAAACGCTGGCGCCCTCTGCTGGTGTGGGCGTGTAATGACACCAAACAACTATCAGCATGTGCCACAGGTTAGACCTGATTATAAGACGACCACATTTTTACATTATGTTCAACGTAAAAAACTCGTCTTATATTCGAGACAATACAGTAATTGTTTTGTTTTCACCAATTTTACTAAATAAATTCTAGATTTATTCCAATGAATGATTTCTGAGAGTTTTAAAAAATCTGTTCAGTGGTTCATGTTGAGTCCAACAGTTAATGGTGAAGTTAGAAGCAAGTAATGTTGCCAGTGTTCAGAGAACGTGTTGAATCTGCTGCTGCATCAAATCTAAGCTTTCTTAGTTTTATTAAGGTTGATTGGCAGCCATCTTGAATCAGGTTGACTCGTTGTAGAGGTTCATCCAGGGATTCTTTTCTTGGTTAAAATCTGTCAGGTGGTTCACACACAGGCAACAGCGTTACCATTAAAAATCATCATTTTTTTCCCTCCAAATCATAAATTGTCATCAAGTGTTTTAGACTGGGATGGAGATCAGTCAGGTCTTTTTAAAAGCTGCCAACAGAAACAGATCATTGCTTTTGTTTTAGACACAAACTTCCTGAAACAAACAAAAGAAAACTTAACGGACCAGATCTGGATGCAGCAGGCAGCTGAACACAGCCTGATCCTTAATCAGCGATTCCAGCCGAGAAACAAACGAAAACCCAAACGAGCTGGAACAAAACCTGGACCCGGAGCATCCATCCCGTCTACGATAGCAGAAGTCATTCAGATTCAGGTCCCGTCAGGTCTCTGTGTGTGTGTGTGTGTGTGTGTGTGTGCACATTTGGGCTGATTGTTTAGTCTGCGTGAGCTCTCATTGTGCTGTGAAAGATTTAACACCGAGGTCGAGGTCTCGCTGCTGTAACACCAGCACAACATTTCATCAACTCTGCTTCAAGGATAACTCTGCAGGGACGGTGAGTCAGAGAGGATAAAACGGGGCGAGCGAACGGACGGAGCAGGTGAGAGCTCCTGTTGGCTCTCTGGTGTTTACAGTGACTGCTTTAAGTGTGTGATTAACCTCCCAGGCTGTTTAATCATCTTTAGAATCAAATCTACAAAGAAAATTTGCCGGCAGTAATGATCGGTCTGAGGTGGTGAAGAGGGAGCTCGGCAGAAAGGTGAAGCTTTCGGTTTATTGGTCCGTCTGTGTTCCACCTATGGTCGTGAGATCTGGGTGATGACCTAAAGAATGGGGTCGTGGATACAAGTGGCTGAATTGAATTTCTATTCAAGTGTGTCTGAGTTCTGCCTTAGAAATAGGAGTGAAGGCATCAGAGTAGAGCTGCTGTTACTCAGACCAACAGCACTCAGTCATGTCTGTTATGAATTCATAACTCATCAAAACGAAACTAAGACGAGACTTAATGCCACCTTTTGACAGGAGTTCCTCAAAGCTCCATGATGGGGCCCGTTCTCCTTGACCCTTTTTTCCAGTTCTTCACGTAACTGGCCTCTAGTGTCACTTCTAACAGATGACACTCAGCTGTATTTATAGTTCTTACTAGATAACTCCTCTCTAGCTCCATATCGAGAGGAGTCAGTTGTAGGGATGTGCCGATGCCAGCATCGGAAATACTCGCCGATTCTGGCAAAACTGAGGGTATTTGTATCGGCGAGTACTTATTTCTAAACCTGAACCGATACCACGTAAACGGGATCTCCTCTGCCTGCCTCCACCACACGCTCACAAGCTAACAATAACAATACTAAGGTCGTATACTCGTACTCATAAACGTTAACCCGATGCTTAGCGTAGCTCTCCGTTAACCTGAAGCACAACCGGCTCTCACTCTGTAGCAGATGGCGTTAACTTTCTTGTGTTGTAGTAGTATTTAGTAGTTGCAGTAGTAGTAGTAGTTGTGATTTAGCCGTAGTATACACGCTCCGAATCCTCAGTCCTGACGTCTGGTTCGGTAAAGTTCAAGTACTCCATTCATGCTGAACGTATTTCCAAAGCGTTAGCATGTTTAGCTTAGCCGGCGCTAACATTTTGCTAACAGAAAACAGTAAACAACAGAAGAAGCCAGAAGAGCTGATTGAAGCTTCTATCTTAATAAGGCAGAGGCTTAAAGAGACACCGGTTTGGTTCTAATCAGCTGATAGAAAGTTTGTTCGTCAGAAATAGTTCGGCAAAGGTATGGCAAGCTGTTCTATCATATAATCAAATGAACTTTGAAATCTCTGAGGCACGTCATTTGTGTATTTATTTATCTAAAAGTCATTTTCCCAAACAGAAATCAGCTAGCTGAGATTTAGTCTGAGGGTTTAATTTTAGTTTTTGACTTTAATGTTGCATCCAGTCCAGGTCAGATTACCTGAAGCACTCAGTCCTTTTATAAGTCAGAGAGAGAGAAATCTTTCTGGAGTTGACCTAAGTTTTAGTTTGACCCCTGACCTTTAGGACTCTGTTTACAGTTAGGATTGGATGGAAAAATAGATAAATGTGACTTTTTGATTTAATAAAATGTTTTCTGTTGTACCAAACCACAATTTAGTATTAGTACTCATATCGGTACTCTGTATCGGCAAGTACTCATATGTAAGTACTTGTACACGTACTCGTTTAGGGAAAATCTGGTATCGGAACATCCCTAGTCAGTTGAGGTGGTTCGGGCTTGTCCTGCTGGCAGGAGGACCCCGGGTCGACCCAGGACACGTTGGAGAAAATATGTCTTCGATCTGGCCCGGGAACGCCTTGGGGTCCTGCCGGAGGAGCTGGTAGAGGTGGCAGGGGAGAGGATGGTCTGGGGCTTCCTAGTTGGGATGCTGCCCTCGCAACATGGACCCGGATAAATTGGAGGAAGACGAGACTAGATAACTCCAGTGTCTTAGATCAGAACTCTGCTCAGCTCTGAGATATTTCCGGGACTGAAGGAACTTCAGGACACCTTTCTAAAAGTGGTCGGTTTGTCACTAAGCTCCTGCTGTTGTATGAGTGAGCCATCTGGCCGCGACGCTACGAAGAGTGAAAGCGAAACTTAACACGACCTGGTCAGGTCAACCTGCAGCTCGTCAGTGTGTAACGACAGGCTCAGTACCGCTATAGGCGGTAGACGTAACACTGGTGCGTAAAGGAACGTTGCGGCAACAGGAACTGGTATGCACACATTATTTTTGGCACACTGCTTATGCTCATTGGTCAGGTCAATTTAGCCTTTGAGTTCAAGTCCAACTCTTAAACCATTCAGGTTGAAGTCTCAGGTCTTCTCCTAGTCTGTTCTCAGTTAAGTCTCAAATCAAGTACAAATTAGAGCCTGGAGCACGTCCAAGGTTTTAGGTAGTCTTCATTCAGGTCTTATGAGGCCTTTATCAAGTCTTTTAATGTTTTAGAGCAATACCACAATGCATTTGGTTGTAACTTGGCTTTAAGTGTCATCAGGGCAAAATTCAAATGTTAGATGCAAAGTCCACAGCAGTTTTAAGGAAAAAGTCAAAAGTACATCTAAAGCTCATTCACTTTTGGAGCCAATCCCATTCAAGATGGCTGCCACAACTTGTCAACATTACCTTCATAAATGGTCACAACTTGGTCAGTTTTATGGATATTGAAGCACAATTTGAAGGGGTGGTAGCTTAGAGTCATGTCAACAGGTCACACAAGATATTACAGCTGTCTGTTATTTTCAAAGCTTGACCAAATGGCTCTACTACATCATTCCTCAACATAAAATGACCTAAGTTCAGAACTCCTGCATGAAAGTTGGATGGAAGGACTTTAATTAGCTTTAAGATTCTGTGACCTCATAATTGTTACGCCTCCCTATACAAGCTGTGGTAATGCATCAGTCTGCATGGCCTGATTACATGAACCTGTGAGTCCAGACATAAAGCCTGCAGGGTGAGACCTGACCACAGATGACCCAAGGGCTTGTGTGGATGAACAAGATGCTTTGCCCTTAAAGATATTTGGTCAGATGACTAGATTTCTCAGCTGTGATTCATAAAAACACTGAAGAGTTCTATTAGTTCAGTTAACAGATCAGAGACCACGCTGTGGATGAACCACTTCCTAATACAGCTGACCAATGAGCAGACTGAAGGAGGTGTGAAAACGCCTTCAAGTCAAATATAATGAAGTCAATCACATGTTTAGGTAAAAATCATTAGTTTCAGAGTGTTGGGTTTGTCTGCTGATGTTTAGTGTTGGAGTTGGAGAGCAGAAGATCACACACAGGCTGAAAACTTTTTAGTCCTGTTCACTGATTCCTCAGAACTTTGTGTGTTCTGTGGAAACGAGGAGGGTGGTCACGCTGCTCCTTTATAAAAGTCAAAGAAGGGTCTTCTCTCGGACTGTTTCCACTTCAACTCTCCAAACCTGCCCTTGTGAATATTTGAAGGTGTTTTGCTTTTTGTCTTTTTCATGTTCCCATCTTAGATTTATGACGGTGGAACAGCTTCCTTTCTGCGAGTTGGAGTTTGAAAACAAGCCCTCCTGAACTTGGAGTGCTTCTGAATTTTTGTCACAACCTTCCGTCTTATCTTTAGCAGAACTGCAAACTTCTTTAGAAAAAGAATCTATATAGAGATGATAGATATAGAAATGATAGATATAGATATTTATCATCTCTATATCTATTATCTCTACATCTATATCTATCACCTCTATATCTATTTCATCATCTCTATATCATAATCAAATATAGATATAGAGATGATAAATATAAAGGTGATAGATATATAGATGATGATGATATAGATATAGATATAGATAGAGGTGATAGATGTAGAGGTGATAGATGTAGAGGTGATAGATGTAGAGGTGATAGATGTAGAGGTGATAGATGTAGAGGTGATAGATGTAGAGGTGATAGATGTAGAGGTGATAGATATATAGATGTAGAGGTGATAGATATATAGATGTAGAGGTGATAGATATATAGATGTAGAGGTGATAGATATATAGATGTAGAGGTGATAGATATATAGATATAGAGATGATGATATAGAGCTATAGAGATGATAGAGATATAGAAATTATAGATATAGAGGTGATATAGAGGTGATAGATACATAAAGATGATAGATAAATATATAGATGATAGATATAGAGGTGATAGATATATATACATAAAGATGATAGATAAATATAGAGATGATAGATATAGAGGTGATAGATATAGAGGTGATATAGATATAGAGGTGATAGATATAAAGGTGATATATAGATGATAGATATAGAGGTGATAGATATATATACATAAAGATGATGGATAAATATAGAGATGATAGATATAGAGATATAGAGATGATAGATATAGAGATGATAGAGATATAGAAATTATAGATATAGAGGTGATATAGAGGTGATAGATATAAAGGTGATATAGAGGTGATAGATATATATACATAAAGATGATAGATAAATATAGAGATGATAGATATAGAGATGATAAAGATGCAGAGATGATAGATACAGATATATATATATACAGATATATATATATATATATACATATATATATATATATATACATACATATATATATATATATATACATATATATATATATACAGAAGTGATTCTTTAAGAAGAACTGCTTCCTCAAACTTCAGATTTATGCATCTTGTTATGGATTATCTCCTTCATTTAAAAAGCTTCATCATCCATCCATCCATCCATCCATCCATCCATCCATGGATCCATTCTTTCATCCATTCCTATTTGATCCTAATCTGCTGCCTGGTTAAGACAAAGTTATAATCATGCTTATCCGTCGTCCATCCATCACTCGTTGACCCTCGATCCATCCGTTCACTTATTCCTCTGTTCATCCATTCACCCATCCTTCAGTTTATCTTTCCATCCCTCTATTCTTTCATCCCTCTTTCTGTTTTCTTGTGAAACCACTGATCCCTGTTGGACTAAAGGTCATTTCCAGCTCCTGGTCAGCGGTAGAGGATTAGTTTAGTTGTTTATTGGTTTCTGATCAGCTCACATTTTCACCATCACAGTGAGAGGTGTGTGTTCTTTCTGACACAACGAAACAACCACTTTGTGACGGAGTAATAAACAACCTCATCACTTTGTGTCGTCGATATTATTTTATAACATCTTGAAGTTCATAAACCTCTTCTGTCACTTTTGGCCTTATTTTTCCCTCCCAACGTCAAATCTCCCTGGATGTGATTTGTTGCCTGGCAACCGTTATTGATCAGCGCATCGATTGTTGTATTGGAAGTGTTTGTGTGTGTCTGAAAGTTCGGCGCCTCCCGTCTGTTCAAGGAGGACTGCACCCGAAATTCAATAGGCTGGAGCCTCAGAAAACGCACACACACACACACACACACACACACACACCACACACACACACACACACACACACACACACACACACACACACACACACACGAATTCAAACACTCAGTTTCAGGAAACAAAAACAGAAAAAGAGTTTGTTTTTGTGTGTTTCTTTGAATCTTGTTTTTTAGTATTTCTGTGTTTTTGCTGTCCCTCCTCTCTCTCTCTCTCTCTCTCTCTCTCTCTCTCTCTCTCTCTCTCTCTCTCTCTCTCTTTCTCTCTCCTCCTCGCTCTTTAAATATTTGATGTCTCCTCTTTGTGATCCTCCTCCAGGCCTCCTAGACCAGGAGGAACCCCAGAGTCTCCTCGGAGGACGCCTGCCGCCCCCCCTCAGCCCTCCAACCCAGCGCTACAGGCCCAGATCAAACAAGGTAACTACAAAAGGAGGGGGCGCTCGCTTCCAATGCCCTTGAGGCCCTGCGGGGAGGGATCGGGGTGGGGGTAGATAATGCAGCCCACCGGCTATGAAACCCACAGAGGGTTAAGGGGGGGAAAACCTGGGGAAGCTGCTGCTGTTTCCTGGGTCAGCAGGTCTTTAAAGGGCTGTTCTGTAGTTTTTGACACAGGGTTGGAGATCAGATGGAGAACAAACCTGTGAACGGAGCTCAGAAGGAGTTAAGTTTAGTTAAATGGGGAAATAAATGTTTCCAGAACCTCTGTTTGTGTTCTCAGGGGTCTTTATGGGGTCAGCTGTGTGCTGAGGAAAACAGGCTGATTTCACTTCTACGTTTTAAAAATAAAAACCGGTTCTATTGTAGCTAAAAAGATCATGTTGTCTCCTTTGCAGACTTTAAAAATAAAAGTTCTAATAAATGAGTTTCATGATGCTGCACACACACGTTCATTTAGACTGAACGGTAGAAAGTCTCTGCTGACTCAGACGCTCGGTTTATAAAACAGAAAAATAAAGTCCCAGCAGCATACCGTACTGTCCTGAATACAAGGCCAGGTTTTTTTGTTGTTGAAAATAATGTGAAAATGTGGGGTCGTCTTATAATTGAGGTGTAGTTTTTGGGGTCTTTACACGACCGCACGAGCAGAGGGCGCAGGCTTTTTGTAAAGGCGGCAGCAACAGGAAGCAGCTCAGACCGCGACCGGTCTGGACCGGCCCAAAGTTACAGACCCACTGGGGATTAAGATGCCCGATGATCAGTCCAGCCAGGTCCACATCCAGACCCAGGGCGGGGGCTTTCAGAGTGAGCGACTCAGTGCGGACTTCTGTCCAGGTGGAGGGCTCACGTTGGTCGATCCACACACACACACAGTCCGCACTAGGGCTGGGCGGTATACCGGTTCATACCGGATACCGGTGTTTTCTTTGGTTATGATATGAATTTTTCATATACCTGTGAATAGCCCACACAGCGTCCCGGATGTTGGCAGTGGGGACATATTTCACCGCGACACACAACAGCGTGAGTGAAACGTTTGAACCAAGAATGGCGACTAGCGAGAGCTGTCATGGCGACTTACAAATTACGAACCCAGAGGAACTTATTCCAAAAAGAGGAGACAGGCGCACGTCTGTTGTTTCGGGGTTTTTCCAGGTTTAAAAAGTCAAACGTGACAGAGCAACGCTGTTAGTCGCTAGCCGACGGGGCTAACAGGGCTAACCAGCAGCTTGCTTCACCATCTTAGCCGAAAACATGTCTTGGAATAATAATTATCAGGAATGTCTCAAGCTTATATCTAAACCCTTCACCTCCGCAGCTAAAACAGCTAGTAGCAGTCAGACGTCCATTAAAGACGTGTTCGCTAAAGGGACCACTGATGGAAAAAAAGCCAGCGGTGGGTCAGATAACTACGCAAAAACGTTTCACGGTAGGTTATTTATATCTTAATAACTTCTCTCTTTTGACAAACACACTTTGAAGGGGTTATGTGTTTACCTGCCTGTGACTGGACAGTAAAATGAAAGTAAAATGGACTATTAAAAGCTGATCTAGTGCAGTAATTATTTCATAATTAAAGAATATTATGGGTAGTGTTAAAAAATACCGTCAAATACCGTAAAACCGATATAATTTTGAGAAAAAACGTGATAAAAAAATGTTGCCATACCGCCCAACCCTAGTCCGCACACAGCTGCACGGATCTCGGTCTGCTGGACTGGCTCTGCACGTATTATTGGTGGGGATGCAGCACTATTCCGGTAACACCGGAGACGTCAGCGCTGCGCCACGTCGCGCCCGCACCGTGATTTTGAACAAAAACCATTATAGTCAGTAAGATCACTCACACAGGGACCACCACAGTGCGTCCCAGAAACGCCAGTCCACGCCACGGCGCTAAAGATACGCACCAGTTCTATTTCTGCACCATGGCGCGACTGAGACACGTGTGTGACGACATTGTGGAGTACTTTATGACAGACATTACGACGCAGGACGGCTCCTGTTACGGCACACAAAAACAACCACAAGAGTATTGTCACTTGTAGGGATGGATGTTTCCCAAGATTTGAAGCTTTTAACGGTCAATAACCGGTTAACCGTAAAGTCATGCCACTGACCGTGAAAGAATTAGAATTAAAGAGTCCCACAGCACACGATGGCAGCTCTGATCGCGTATAAACAAAAGATTCACTTCCCGCTTCCAGTTTTCAATTCCCGCGTGATGTTGTGACTATCACGCAATTTTACAAGCAGCGACCTACGGCGCGCCGCTTCGGGAACGGGTCTTGTGTGAGTACAAAATTCGCCAAAACCGTGGCGCGTCCGCGGCGCAGCGCTGATGTCTCCAGTGTGTTTCAGCCTTAAGATCGAGTTATCCGTACACGCTAAATCTACACCTACCTCACTATTCTCACGTGTCTTCATTTGCAACACACACACACATACAGAGACTACTGAGCTCAAGAGAGCGCGAGAAGAAAGAGCGAGAAAGAGATTTGATGGAACTTTTTTCCTTTTTTCCCAATTGACTGAAACCTGTCACCATGGAGAACTTTAACCGCTGATTTATAGCCAAATATTAAAGCAGTGTGTAATTACAGTATTATTTAAATGACTTTTGTAGTGTGTATAAAAGCTAATGCTTTATTTAACTCTTCTCAGTTTTACTGGAAAGGGGGTGGGGTCGTCCTATATTCAGGTCAGTATGGTGGATACATATAAGTATGATAGCATTGATAATGATTCACATCAGACTTTCAGATACTTCTAGGTAAATGTGTAATTTCTAAAAACAGGAAGTCACTTTCATCCTGATATTTCACCAGAAGCCAAACATCCCCAACGTTCTGTGAGTAGTTTATGTACTTTATTCAATTCTTACAGGAAATGTTTGTTACGGCAGCTTAAAATAAATTAATTCATAAAAAAATTACAATAAAATGGGAAAACTTTAAATATCAGCGGTCTATGAAATTCTTCTTTTCCTCTGTGTTTATGTTGAGGGTGTAAAGCTTCTTTTAGGGTAAAATAATGGTTTTATAACCAGCTTTCCCAGTGTTTTCTTCTGAAACCTGACAAAAAGCAGCTCAGAAGGCTGGAGTTTATCGAGTTGTAGAAGTGATGTGATTTCAGCTCTACTTCCACCCACCTGTTTGTTGTTTGTCACCTCAGAAGTCCAGTTTGTGAAAATGCAACCACAGGAAAAGGGCATTTGGTCTTTTGTGAATTTCTCTAGTTCCTTTAACCCTCAGAGAGCCTGGAAAGGCGTAACGTGGGTTTGGGCCGGTCTGAGCTACAACCTGATATCTGTGACTAAAACCAGTCGCTCGCTTTGATCGTTGTTGAAGTGTGGAAGACACGATTGTGAGGAAAACCTGAAGATTTTCAGCAGGAACCACACTGAATTATTACGTCTGACATTTTAGTTAGTTTTGTTTATGGCTAGCTCACGTGGGACATCAGACAATTTGACTTTATTGTTTAGTAAAGGCACAGATCTTAACGAGGGCTGCATTCCATTTAGAGGATGTTCGGCTTACAGGCAGAAAAAACAGGATTTGCAGAAGTGGAATTCAGCTTTCAGGTCAAAATCTGCCATGAAATCAACCGTCTGCAAACAAACTCATGCAGAAGCAGTTTCAGCTCACAGTGCTTTCATTACATTTACAATTTAACCTCATTTATAGCATTTTGGTTTCCGACTAGAGTGATTGGATAACCTGAAGCTCAAAGTTCTGAACTTTGAACACATCTGTGCTGAATACACACTCAGAAATGAAAGTACATAATTGTACCTTTTTTGTCACTGGGGTGGTACCCTCAAAAGTACAACTTTGTACCTTTAACTGGGGGTTGTATCCTAAGGGATACATATTTGTACCATTTAAGGGTACGCATTTATACCCTAAAGTACAGGTTTAACTGGTAAAAGGTACAAACTACAAAGGTAAAAATTTGTACCCCCCAGTTAAGGTTCAAAATGGTACAATTTTGTCCCTTAACTGGGGGTACACATGTTTACCCTTGTAGTTTGTACCTTTTTCTAGTCAAACCTGTACCTTAGGATGCAAATTTGTACCCCTTAGGGGACACATATGTACCCTAAACGTATAACACCCAGTTAAAGGTACAAAGTTGTACTTTTGAGGGTACCACCCCAGTGACAAAAAAAGGTACAATTATGTCCTTTCATTTCTGAGTGTGTAGCAACTAAACAAAGTCTAAGTTTATCCCAGTCTGTAAACTCACTAATCACTAACAGAATTCTGTTCACTGTAGTTCTTTGAGATGAATCAGCAGGTCAGAATTTGAAATAGTCATCAACCCTCAAAACCAAAACAGGTGCATCTTTATCGCCAAACTGTCACAAAGCTGTCTCAAATCTTTTATTCTGACTAAAACTAAATTGGGAAACGATTGAAAATGGTTTGAGATGAAATCAGACGCAGCAGCTTGAGAGAACAGTTCTTTAACTGGTTTAAATGGTCTTTAGACTCATTTGAGGAAATGAGAACCCTCAAACAGTTCGGGAACTCCTCACAGGGTTCCCGCGGGGTCTTAAAAAGTCTTAAAAGCATTGAATTTATGAATTTGGAAATAATACCTTAAAAAGACTTGAAAAAGTCTTGAATTTTGATATCTGGGTCTTAAAATGTGTGCTGTATGCAGAGTACCCAGAAAATGTATTTAAGTAAGAGTAGCACTATTTCATCATATTTTTACTCAAGTAAAAGTAAAAAGTTGCTGTCCCAAAAAAATACCTGAGTAGCAGTAAAAAAGTATTTGATAAAAAGGCTACTTGAGTACTGAGTAACATACACCAGATTTTTTTTTTTTTATTACATCATCAGACAGACAAAAATACAAAGTTTTGGGGAAATTCTAGTATCTTAAAGGCTAAAATGAAAAACACTAATACACATAATAAAATAGCTCATTTTAAACAGAAGAAGTACTTTTGTAAGTCATTTTTATTTTCAATATAATGCCAGTACAGTAGATCTAGCTAGCTGGCTATGTAGCTATCTATTTAGCTAGCTATCTATATCTAGCTTTCTTGCAAGTTAGATAGCTATGTAGCTATGAAGCTAGCTATATAAAGATAGCTAGCCAGCTATCTTTATATAGCTAGCCAGCTATCTTTATCTAGCTAGCTAGATAAAGATAGCTAGCCAGCTCAACAGATAGAAAATGAGAGTAGGAAAACAGAGCTGGTGCAGAAACAGGCGGTCTCCTTTAATAAGCTGTAGGTGTGTCTGTCTGTCTGTCTGGTGTATTTTTATTAAAAGCTGTTTGTTCTTCTGTAAAGTTCCTCACAGTAAATTCAGAGATTTTACTCAAGTAGGAGTAGCGATACTTAACAAATCTTTTACTCAAGTAAAAATAAAAGGTACGGTGAATTAAAACTACTCATAAAGTACATTTTTTTCAAAAAGTTACTCAAGTAAATGTAACTGAGTAAATGTAACTAGTTACTACCCACATCCGGCTGTATGTAACTTCTCCGTATCGCATTTCACCTCAAAGGTTTGTCAACCACCATTATTCTGATTAAATAACTTGTCATACATGAATAAACATATGTTTAAGAATTTTTAGTTTTTCCTTGTCGGTAGGTCTGTGACGTGGGTATTAAATTTTTATCTAAATGGTCTTAAAAAGGTCTTAAAAAGACTTGAATTTGACTAGAAGAAACCTGTAGGAACCCTGTGTCTGTAATCAGTCTCAGTGATGTTCTGGTTCAACGTCACAGACCGGAGACGGAGCAGATCAGGGAAGGAGCTTTAGTAGCTTCATGTTCTTTACAATTAAAGGTAAAGTTTGAAAAACAAAAAAACCAAACAAACGTCTGAAGAAGACTCAGAATTTGTTCAGTAAAGGTGGAAACATGTCTGGTGTTTTTCTCTGCTCTGTAGGGGATGTTTTAACCAGCTGTCACCATCTGCCCACCACACACACACACACACACACACACACACACACACACACACACACACACACACACACGCGCGCGCGTATGAGTGGCACCCCTGGGTGCTGGGTGGAGGCGGGGTTTTCCTGCTATTGTCACGCCTTAATTGAGGCCAAGCATGACAAGCGTGCGGACTTATTCATACCACACGCCTATTCAGCATCGTTCAGAGGGAACGCTCGGCCGTGACCTCTCCTCCTCTGCGGCGTGCGCGCGCGTGTCAGAGGCTTTGTGAAGGAGAACGCTGTTAACCCGCTCACCGTCTCCTTTCACATGGAAATAAACGAGGAGGCCCCTCTGATAGACTGCAGCTCTCTCCAGTCGAGGCCTCGCCGATGCAGCGATGTCACCTTTTATTTTCTGTTTCCCTCAAAGTGAGGGAGAACAATGGAGGAGTTCTCAGCAGCTTAGCTGGTCCTGCTGCAGGTCGGCCTTATCCTGTACAGTAAGGACAGAACGGTAACATCACTTTGTTCAACTGTTCAACCGTTTGTTATTTAACACTTAAAAATTCAGTCGGAACTAAAAACACCAGTAATTCTACATTTCTTTTGACTTTGTTTCACTTTAGAATAAATAATTATTTGCGTTTAAGTTAATAAAAATGAGTTCCTGTATTTCAGACTGCGACACATTTTAATTATTTAGCACTGAAACCATTTAAGGGAGAAAAACGATGTATCAAACGAAGTGATGTCATCTAGAGATGCTCCAGTACTGGTTTAGTGGAACTAAAAGTAACAAATCATTTAAATGTTCTTATTTCTGATTAAAGTGCTAATTTAAGGTCTCACACAGTACTGGTATTGGTATCGGACTGATATCGGTATCGGTGCATCCCTAGTTAATAACCTTTTCACCTAGAATCAAGTTTGTTTTTATCACTTTTTTCTCATAATGATTGTTTATAAATTACATTTTGTGTTTTCTCAGGAGTTTTTTTGTCCAATTTTTAAATTAGTTTGCTGATCAACAAAGAAAAACTGATGAAATCTGTAGTTTTTTAGCTTTTTGTCAGCTTTATGTCGACAACCATCGCTAATTTTGCAACCAGCTGATCCATAAATGAGCAACATCATTAAATCAAGAAGAGGCGAGGATTGTGAGCTGTTTTTAAATTAGAGGTAAAATGTTTCCGTGGTTTGATCCTGAGAGTTTCAGCTCCTTTTAGATAAATCAGACTGATTTCTGCTCCTGCAGGATTTTCCTGTCAGCTATTTTAAACGTGAGCTCTCAGTCATTACCTTCATCTATCCCTCTCTGATTCTGTCTTGCTTGTATTTTTCTCACTGCATGGCTTCAGCCTGCTGCCTGTTCTCAGGGATACCAGAGAAAACCAACCTCTCCCTCCTCCATTCAGTCTGTTTTCAACCTTCACTCTTTTTATCTAAACTTTGTTTCTCTTTGTGTCCGTGTTGCATTTTGCTACCATGAAGACTTAATTTACATTAATGGATGAAAATGACGACCCATCTGTTCAGAACAGAAATCGGGACCTTTGTTCTTTTAGGGAGACGACCTGAATCTGTAGGTTTTTCTTTTTAATAAATCTCAAATATGAGTGATGTGTTTGTGCCACAGTCTGAAACGTCTGCAGGATGTTTGAGCTGTGGCTAGTTTAACGTCTGACTTTTATCTTTTTACTCTTTATTTGAAGTGATGGTTCAGATTGTTTGAAGTGAGGTTCTGTGAAACGGTTCTGATTAAATAATATCCTGACTATAATAGTTCAACGAACAACCTCAGTTTGTAGAAACGGATAAGTTCTGTCACCTTGAAATAACTTTAACCAGAGAAATGTCACCTGCAGCAGTATTTAATAAACCTCAGGTTTGCATTCCTGCAGAAATATGAAGCTGTTCCTGCTATGAGTGTTACAGCTAGCTGCTGTCGCTGCTATTTTACCTAAATAATCATCTAATTCTATTTGACTTGATGCATTTTTTTAGACTTTTTGAGATCCAAGTTGTTTTAAAAAGGCATAAATTCACTTTGGTTTTGGTTTTAGTCACTTAAGCTGTTAGTCGGTCAGAATTAAACCCTGTTTCTCCAAACTGAGGTTGTTCTAAAACAAGTATTGTTGTGACCCGCCTTCAGTCGATCTAAACCACGAAGGTTGATTTATCTAAGTGGTAGAAAAGTAACCAAAGGTAATGATGTGTTTAATGTTCATGTTTCTGAGTGAGAAAACCAACCAGCTGTCCTGACTGTGTGAAAGTCTCATTTTAGTTTTGTCTGTAACACGTCTTTCTCCTCCTAACTGCTCATTCACTTTGGTACCGTTTATATTTAAACCTTTCTAACTTGTTCTTTTCTTCTCGACTATTTCTCTCCTTCTCTTCCTTTACAAGCTGCTGTAGCTGCCAGCACCAGCTCTGCTGCCTCTGCTGGGGCTCTGGGGGCTCCTGGGGGCCTCCCTCCGGGGGCCCCTGGCTACCCCAGCCCTGCTTCTCATAACATCCTCTCAGTCAACGAAGGTACACACTGATCTGACGGGTACCACTTAGGGAACGTTTGATTCTTTTGGTTTCTTTAACATTGTCTGAGAGCTGCTGCTTCCCAGATCTTCTCATCCTTCCTTCCTCTTTACTTCTTCCAAATCCTCGTCGTTCCTCTCTGTTTAAATTGAAGCATCCACCCTCGCTCTGTTCACTCATCCACCTACGTTGTTTCGTTTCTCTCCCTCTTGTATCCGGTCATTTCTCCTCCCTTGCATCATTCCCGTTTCCCCGTGCAGCCTCTGTTTGTGTCTCTAGCTCCAGTTTGATGCAGCCTTTGTCCTTGTGTTGACTGATCTGCTGTCTCAGTGTCTGTCTGAGCTGATTTTAGTTCACTTGCAGTTTAATCAGTTGAAGCAAATTGGTAATTTTCTTTCAGAATTTTGCAGAAAAAACCAACTCAGAAGTTCAAAGTGAAGTAAAACATGTGATTCATCCCTCGTGTCTTTATATTTTACATCCAAGCTGACACTTTGATTGTGATCATTTGAAAATGCTGCTGATCAATAATAGGTTTTTTAAGGTATTTCAAAAATTTTGGCTACAGTTTTATTCATTTTACTTGAACATTTAAAGAAGAATCGATATGTTAACTCTAACTAAACAAAAAGCTCCTTAACTTAAAGGGACATGGTTCAGGATTTTAATCAAAGTAATCATGCGTGTTCAGTTTTAAGTGATGAAGCATTTTAAATCAAAAACAATGAGGCCACCCATGTATCATTCCATAATTTTGAACAGGCTGTGAGCTGTAAAATGTTCTGCAATTCGGAAACGAATTTCCTGCGCTGTCCTACGGATGTGACGTCAACTGATGCTGCTGCGCGTTCTGGAAGCTAAAAAAGTAATAATAAATGTATATCCAGTAGGTGGCAGTATTGCACCATTGTGTTGTGTTGCTGGTCAGTGGTGGACTTCCTCCGTCTGAATCTGTGGTTTTCTCATCAAACTGGTGTTATCTTGTTTATGGAGCTGAAAACCTCTCTGATGGATTATAGGGTTCCACAGAGCTAAAGGTGCTGTTATAGGCGACCGCACAGCGATCTGTCGATGGGTCTCGGGACGATAGGCCTCAAATCCCCGACTGTTTCCTGGACCTCAGTCCGCTTACAGTGCATCTAAGGCGGCTCTGCAGCGCACGCTCCTCCGGGTGCTCCGGAGCTCCACTCCGTGATGCGAACTTGAGAAATCTAGGGTGATAGAGGCGGCGGGACATGCCTCTATCACCCTAGATTTCTCAAACTCACCTCCAGGAGTCAGAGAACACCGACTGATTAAAGCTTTCAGTGATACGGGCAGCGGGGGAAGGACGATCATAGCAGCTAGCTAAATTAGCTCTGTTGGATCGCCCCTGCTTTCGGACCCTGTGTGTGTGTGTGTGTGTGTGGGGGGGGGGGGGGG
>SSNR01000226.1:312151-345083 GCA_006937965.1 Callopanchax toddi | reverse complement strand
GGGGGGGGGGGGGGGGGGGGGGGGGCTTTTTTTTTAACCATATTTCATTTTTTTATTAATATAATTCAGTGGCATCTCATCATGTAGTGCCAGTAGGTCCCGGCCCCACCAGCCACCAGATGGCGCTGTGGGGATCAGTGGGAAAGAATAGTTCGTTTTTAGACTAATACTGCATAAAAACCCATTCTGTTACTAAGATATTCTGTTATAAATATCTGTGTAATCATATCTAAGTCTTTGCTTTGATACTGACAAGCTCAGGAGGCTAAATCCTCTTGAAATCCTGGCGACGGGCCGGCCCCTCTCAGCCTGTCTAAAAGACGAGCGTCTGAAAATCACTGTGCGCAACACGCTCTCAATAGACACACACGGGGCACGAAGCGCTGGGCCCCAAACCCAGACCGTCCAATTAAAACACTGGAATATCACACGTGACGTTACCTTCACGTTCAGTGGGAAAGCAGAGCTTCTCAATCTAGTGTTGTTTAGCTCATGAGCTACCAGGACAAAAAGACAATTCGAAGTAGATTTTTTAAAAATGATTTGCATCTTTTCTTTTAAAGAAATGAACAACGCTGGTGAGTGAACCTTTATTTGCAATTTCATGTATAAAATACTTGTTTTCTTAAATTAGATTTTGATTAAATTGCATTTTTAATGTGAAAGTTTGTGCTACAGTTATATATTTGAGTTGTGCCCCACCTAACATATGATGCCACTGATAAAATGTATTTTTATTTATGGAATCATGTCTCCGGCTGCCTTTGGTTGAACCCTTATCAGATAGTTGAGGAGTTTGTGCGCGCTCCCGTTCAAGACTGTAGTTATTCACAGCGCCAGGCGTGGCGCTCGTGAGTTTTGTTTCTTAACCCTGAACCTAGTCCCTTTAAGGCAGGCATGTCCAAAGTGATGCTTTGTAAACATTTTTATGCTTAGATTTTTACTAACGAGAATTCAAACAACAAAAAATACAGTTGAGCTCAAATCTTTGATGAACCCAATCCAGAGCTTTTATTAATCAGGTTTAACTTCCTGGTAAATAAAACCACAAACCCTCACTTACTTTTATAAAAAGCAGACTTGTGAGAAGTCTTTATGAAATTTGACCAAACTCAAATGTATTCTCAAGACCAAGAAACTGGAATATAATGACCAGTTAAATCCAAGAAATGTGATTTTTAAAGGAAAACGTGAGAGACCCATTTAACGTTTCATATCTAAGATATAAGAGGTCTTTGTCTACATGAAAACAAATACTAGTTCATTAAAATGTTACATTTATAATGTACTTTAGAGCAGTAGAAATAAAACACAAAACATTTTAGCATTTTTTAAATCAAATAAAAACCTGGATTTTGTTGCCTGTAAGGACGTTTAGTCCTCATCTGCAAACGTTTGGACTTGACTTAGTGAGTCACGTTGAGACCATTTCAAATTGTAGATTTTTTTGTCTTAAAACAATTGTTTAACAGCAGCCAGCCTGTCAAAGATATGGTATTGTTCATTTCTTGAGCTGAATGGATAAAAACCAAAGATTAAAGACAGAAAATCGTGTTTTCATCAACAGGATGATTGACAAAAATTAGGATCATAAACAAAGTCTGGGCTGACTGGGAGAAACTAGATGAGTCCGGTCTGGATCAGGAGGTTTTCAGTGCTCTGTAACACAAATACAACAGTCTTAAATCCATTTTGCTGATCCAGAATCAGTTTCCACATTTGGGGAGATGAAAAGTTTTGATCTTCACAGATAAATTCAACTGATAAGTCTGAGAGTGCACTGGCAGTCCTTCCACTTTGTGTCTTTGTTGATTCGTTTACAGTTTTTGTGGAGTCCTACCCTGGTTTTGTCTGTCTCGGTGTCCATATGTCCTAATGTTTTGGTCTCTCTGCTGTTTGTATGCTTGCTATTTCAGTCATGTTTGTTACTAGGTGGGGTGGGGGGGTCCTGACACAAATCAACACCATCCAAACCCAAAAACCCCTAAATGACTCAAAACTTTGCGTAGCAAGAACTAAACTCCTGTTTGTTTTCACCAGCGGTCCAGCAGGACTAGACGTTAGCTACATTCTGTAAAAGCTGCTGGTTTGGGTTTGGGGTTTAATGAAGTCCCTTTAACCTCCACTTGAGGTCTTCCTGGTCTTGTTTTCTGTTTTTTAACAGGATGTTGGCTTTTACCTCGGAGGCTTGCTGCCCCATCCTCACACACAATGAATGTGTTTATGTTTCTATGGGAGGGGGGCGATGAAGTTCCTTTTAAAACCTGAAGAGTTTGATTTACTGTAACGGAGCTGGTCAGACCTGGAACAGCAAGCATGCACACAGACTCGTTCCGTACCTGCTCAACTGACCTCTTACGTTCCAAAACATCTACTGCATTAACTAGTTTAATCTTAATTTCGACTGACCTGCAGAAACCAGTTTAATCTGATCTCTTTAAATAAAATTTACTTTGGTTAAACGAATCTGATCAATGAATTAGAGTCTGCAACATCTAGGACCAACTTTAAAGGCACACTATGCA
Source organism: Callopanchax toddi (assembly GCA_006937965.1). NCBI lineage: Eukaryota > Metazoa > Chordata > Actinopteri > Cyprinodontiformes > Nothobranchiidae > Callopanchax > Callopanchax toddi. The sequence goes on along the minus strand of SSNR01000226.1, from coordinate 342,558 downwards.
GGCTAGGCTTGTTTTAGCACCCCCTAGTGTCCGTTTTAAATCACTGCAGTATAAACGTTAGCATTGTTTCTGCTCAGAAAGCCCTAAATCTACCTGTTGAAATGTCTCCTCAGCCTTCACTGCTTTCTACTGGAGCGGTTCATCACTCATTCAAAGGAATCAGCTGTGTTCAAGCAGGGAGAGATGGAAGAAATCATGAGCTAAAAACACTCCGGAGCTAGCATAACGGCTAGCCACATTGGGTTAGCCTAACCCTCGTGAGATACGTGACTTTGTGAGACTTCAGAAGTTGTAAACGTGGTATTCTGGATCCAAGCAGCAGATGGGGCTGAGGGACTTTTCATTAACCCTAAAGGGTCAGATTAGCACAGACTAGATCAAGAAAATGATTTAAATATATGAAAAAGTTACATAGTGTGCCTTTAAAAATGAGTTTGTTGTAATTTCCAGTTTTTGAATTGACTAAAATATTTGCACTGTCTCATTAAACGAAGCTTAAACACATGGTGTGCAGCTGACTTGGTCAGTCCTGAAAGTCTGGACCTCAAATATTAGGCAAACCCATCATTTCAGATGAGTTTACAAAAAACAGTATCGTCTTATTTGGAAAATTACGGTATCTCACAATATGATGCATCAAAATACAGTATCCATAATTTTGCATTAATCAAAATGTCCCTTTAATTAACCTAAAACCAGAATGAGATCGACGCTTCCTGTTCAGGTCTCGTTTATTTTCTGTGTTTAGGAAAAAGAGGTGAACCAAAACAAATCCTATTGATTATTAATATGTTAAAAACCTGAATCTGTTATTTATTATTGAATGAATGAAGCTTTTCTTTAACTCCCGAGGTTTCTGCAAGACGGTGACGTCTGTTTATAGAGGTTGGCTGATTCCTGATGTCGAAGCAAAGGATGAAATATTCTGTTAAGTTAATGTAACAAAAACCTGAACATTTTTATTTAAATATTTAGAAGTTTGGGCTTTTCCAGTCAGGTTTGTTCTAATACAATTGAATAAGATCATTTTAAAATGTTTAAAAAATGAACAAGAAAACCAAACAAACTCATGGAGTCCATGAATGACTTTTAACAGGAGGATTAAACAGGATGTTGAGGTCAAATTAAAAATCCCAATAAATCTGTCGACCTCTATTTCAGGAACCTCTAACCTTTTTCTTGACTTTTCTCTGTGTTTCTCTGCTGGAGGTAAGTTTAAACGATGAACCAGACAAAGAAATTTTACATGAAATTTCTTTCCTGCTCTGCAGCTGTTTCGTTTCCATCCCACACGCCTGCATCTCCACTGGAAACCATATATTAACCTAATATATGTGAAGGAGGCGGCCAGTTTATGATGAAGCAGTTCCACTGTTTTGACTCGACCTGCTGCAGCAGGCGTGAACTCCAGAGTGTGTTTTTCCTTTAGCGGGTGCTCCTGTTGTTTTTGTGTCGTTGTGAAAACCAGGAGGTTTTCTAATCTTTGTCTCTGTATCGTGGTGAGAGCGCCCAGCGCCGTGTTTCTGTGTGAAACAAAACACGTAAATCCATCATGCTAAGGGATCGCTCTGAGGTCTGGGCCGATTCGCCTGGCACTGATGCGTTTCTGTTTTCTACCTGTTTAACTCCATCGAACACTCAGACTCTGGTTAGCAGCAACGACGACGACGTCACTCTAACCAAGACTGCAGACAACAGTGTCGATAACAACAACCCATCCTGTTTTCAGTCGGTTTGCTTTTCCTGTACGGTGTGAGAACGTCACTGCTGTTTAATGGAAGCGTGTAGATTCAGCCTCAGAGGAAACGCCGGGTTTCTGTTTCCTAGACTGACTTCAGACTAGATGAGATTAAAAGATTAAAGTCTGAACATCTGATCTCTGTTTTCATCTGACAGCAGTGATGTTTCTGTACAAGCATGTGTTGAATGTTAGTTTTAGCTCATTGTATGTGTGTGTGTGTGTGTGTGTGTAGGCTGGAGCCAGCTGGCCGCCATGCACTGTGTGATGCTGCCCGATCTCCTCGGCCTGGACAAGTACAGACCTCCTCTTCTGGAGATGCTGGCGAGGAGGTGGCAGGACCGATGTCTGGAGGTACGAGCAGCTCCCAGCTGAGGGAGCGAACCCTAACCTTTTCTTTATGTTTATGTATTTATCAGACGCTTTTATCCAACGTGACTTACAAATTATATTGTGACCAAGAAGTTTCCGTCGAGGCGAACAAACAACTAACCCAAACAAACTACACTAGTCTCTAAGGTGACCGTGAGGGAAAAGAACACAGGATAGAGTGAAGAGCATGAAGAGGAGTAGTGAAGGTAGGAGCTAGTCTAGAAGATGTTCTCTGAAGAGCTGGGTCTTCAGGAGGTTCTCGAAGATGGACAGATGGACCCTGGTCTGGTAGCTTGGTAGGTCATTCCTCCATCGTGGAACGACACATGAGAAGAGTCTGGACTGTCCCAGCGTGGTGTAGCTCTGATGATCCTTTGATGACCGCAGTGACCGTGACGTCAGCCTTAGCTAGAGGATTCCAGTAGATGGAGCCGTTCCTTTCAGGACCCTGTATGCTAGCAGCTAAAGGTAGCCAGTGGAGCTCCATGAACAGAGGGGTGACATGTGTTCTTTTAGGTTCTGCGTTCTGAACCATTTGTAGAGGTTTCACAGTGCAGGCTATAGGACCAGTTAGAAGGGCATTGCAGTGGTCAAGGCAGGAGACTACTCCCACTTAATCCCACTTTAATTTCTGATGTTTTTTTATTTTTAAAGAATCATTTGGTTTTCATTTGGTCATCAAGGTATTTCTTTTGACCTTACTGAAATGTATTTTTGTGTAAAAGTTATGATTCCTGTCTTATTCTAACTTCTTGTAGACTCTCATCAAACCACTTTTGACCTAAACGCAGCCAAATGGAGTATTAGGTTTAGTACTTTCCCCAAAACCCTGTAAGGAAAAAAGCAATTAATGTCCGAATCACTGTTTTTATTTATCAAGATTCAGAATCGATCCAAAATGTCCCAAGTTCTGTTACCCGAGAAGGCGTTTTTAAACCGTTTCCTAGCGTACTCACTGTGCGTACTGTTTGTCAGGCAGCGGCCTCCATAGTGTGTCATTCCAGCAAGAGGTGGGTCTGGCGCGCTACCAACGTTAGCTAACTAGCTTTAGTCTCTGCATGGAGAAGGAAAAAGAAATCCATCCAGCCACATCTTACATCATCACCCAGAGTTATGTAAAAGAAGCGGACTTGTTAAATTTTGTCGCCACACGAGTTTAAAATGTATTTGACTGCCTTATTGTGAAAGCTACTGTTAAGTAACCATAAAGAAACGTTATAAATAAATTTAGCTTGTTTTTCAAAATGTGCATTTACAGTTTTAGAATCACTTGATTGTTCCATGTAAACCTGCATTTTCCTGACCATAGCCAACAGTTTCTCATAGTTGTTTCTAACTTTTAGAGGAATGTAGTTCATCCTGAAACTGTCACCCTTTGTTGCTAAAAGAGCGATTGTGAGATAGCGAATCAGGAATCAGTTCTGAATCGAAATGTTTCCCCAACAATCTGAATCCAGTAGAATCGTGAGTTGTAAGATTCACATCTCTGATATCCAGCTGCTCACATAAAGCGAGGCGTACGTTAAAGTCAGACAGCACCAACTGCATGATGGGAGTTGACTGTAGCAAAGTATTTCAGATGTTGTTTGATTGAATAAATACACAAAAACAGCGATTTAAACCCACCTGATGGCGTTAGGGATGCACCGATATCGGCCCGATACCAATATCGGTATCGACCCGGTATCGGTATCGGGTCAATAATAGTATCGGTATCGGTTAAAGTTACCCGATACCAGTGGCTTCACTGTCTGTGACTTGTGATTTCTGTTGTAGTTTCCTATATTGAACACTAGGGGGAGCTATTGAGCTAAAGAGGAACAGTGTGGGTTGAGAGCTGGAGATGGTGCCAAATAGTTCATTTTATTTGGTTAAAATGTGGAAAACTGCAATAATTTCACTGTGAAATCACAGAAAATGGTTATTTTTCACCTCATATTTTAGTTTTGTGATCATTTTTATTAATATATATTTTTTAAAATCTAACTCAGTTATTTGTTGCAAAAAACAGAGAAGAAAAAATAAAACCTGTATTCCAATTTGTTGCATTTTTTTGTGTGGTAGAAGTATCGGTATCGGTACTCAGTATCGGCGAGTACTCAGATTTAAGTATCGGATCGATTTTGAAAAAAAGTGGTATCGGTACATCCCTACTGAGGATCACCTCCAGCGTGGGATAAATCCTCTGACATGATTTACTCTAACTTTGTTTTTAGGTGCGTGAAGCAGCCCAGGCTCTTCTTCTGGCCGAGCTGCGACGGATCGGACAGTCGGGACGAAAAGACACCATCGATATGTGGGCTTCGTACCTGCCTCAGTACGTGGACACAGTCAGCTCCCGTAAGTCCACAACGTCCATTTAAGATCTGATGGCTGACAGCAGGAGATGTGTTCTGTTAAAGATTTTAAAGGCTACAAAATACAGCTCTGTGCTTCAACACCACTCTCTTAGAGGGGTTACTCTTCTAACTGTTTCACTTCGTCTGATCGTTTTACTGATTTAAAGTCTATAAAATTAAATTAGATGCTTCGAAATGTCTTGGAATAAATGTTCAGCTATTAACTCTATTTTAGAGCACATTTACACAAGTTTCTGCTTTTTGTCTTCTTCAGAAACAGTGGGAGGGGCTTTTTCACGCCACATGAGTCAGTCGACCAATCAGAGCCGAGCGTTCTTTGTAGGCAGTAGTTGGTTTATTGGTGTCGGTTTTATAAGAAGTGTGATTTGTGTCATTCGTACACACCTGGAGGGATGTGCCACGTGACTTCTGAGCGTCTGATGATGCACCGTTTTCTGTCTCGAGGTCTGACGGTCCGTGTGTTTGTGTACCGGAGGAATCCGGCGACAGAGAGACACGGTGTGTTATTTATCCGCCTCCTCGTCTGCCTCGGTCCTCCCGCTCTGTAAATACTCCCCCGCGTCCCTCATCTGGCTATAGTTAGACCTGCTGATGGGAAGAAAGGTGAATCTCCACCTTCTTTTACTAGAAACGGCCTTCTAAAATGCTGCGCTCGTGTGTGTTCAGGAGTCGTGGTTGCTGAGGATGCTGGGAAATTCTCAGGGGAGCGGTTGCCATAGGAACGGGCACCGGTCAGTGTTGTGTTACCACAGCGGTACCGCAGGCGGGGGGGGAGGTGGAGGGGAGTGATGGACTGGTGACCTCAGGGGATGGGGGAGGAGGAGGAGGTAGAGATAGAGGGAGGTTAAAGGGTCACTGAATTTGATCTGTGTGCTGCACAGCGCCACTGGAGCGGGCAGTAAGATGACTCCTGCTGGTCTTGGAAACCCTGAAATATCACGAGACCCACAGACCTGATGCTGGTCTAGGATCAGCGCCTGGTTTTAACAGGATAAAAATAAAAGAAGCCATGAGGACGAAACAAACGCTAGATGTTCACGATGTTTATTTGTTATTAGTGCACATCCAGCTGTGGGTTTCAGACCGATCCCATTCTCTCTAACATCACCTCTATTGTTAAAGTTTGTCACATTCTTACCTTCACCTCTGACCTGTATAAAGGCTCCTAACTCGAGGGGTGAACCGGTGTTTTGTCGACACAATTTGATCCAAGTTTTTAGGCAAATCTTTGAAAATAAACAAAGATATCAGAGCTTGATGATAACCAAACTGATTCTCAAATCATTCAGTCATTCTTCAACCAGTGGGCTCGTGTTTCTGAGCTGCTGCTGTTTGCAACAAATTATTCATTTGCAAATGACTCCCCAAAATGTCTTGAAATGTTTGCGAGGGTTCTCGGTTTCCTTGATTAAGTTGCCTTGCTGTTAAGTTGCTGAAATTTAAACTTCCGTAGAAACTTTTCTCTCAAAGTTTCATTTGGAACTTATTTCAATTCTTTTCAGTTGCTTCTTAATTTAGTTTTTGGGAGTACACAAAATATGAGACTACTTTGGGACGATTTGGCAACCAATTGGCCAAAAAAAGAGGCTAAATTACAAATTAATTGTTACGCAATTAAAAGACTTTGTGACTTAATTGTGATGAGAAAATTAACCTGTTGAGATGTGTTTGTATTGACTTGAAAGCTGCTCTCCTCTTCTTCAGCTACTGGTTATTCTAAAAAAGACTTGTAAGGAGAACTTCCATTAAATGGAATGCAGCCCTCATTAATACACCTGTGCCTTCACTAAGCTTTCATAAGCTTTCAGGATGCTGGGGAAGGACCTGGATCAGGATGCTGGGGAAGGACCTGGATCAGGATGCTCAGGAAGATCCTGGATCAGGATGCTGGTGACGGTCCTGGATCAGGATGCTGGTGACGGTCCTGGATCAGGATGCTGGTGAAGATCCTGGATCAGGATGCTGGTGACGGTCCTGGATCAGGATGCTGGTGACGGTCCTGGATCAGGATCAGGATGCTGGTGACGGTCCTGGATCAGGATGCTGGTGACGGTCCTGGATCAGGATGCTGGTGACGGTCCTGGATCAGGATGCTGGTGACGGTCCTGGATCAGGATGCTGGGAAAGATCCTGGATCAGGTTGCTGGGAAAGATCCTGGATCAGGTTGCTGGGAAAGATCCTGGATCAGGATGCTGGTGACGGTCCTGGATCAGGATGCTGGTGACGGTCCTGGATCAGGATGCTGGTGACGGTCCTGGATCAGGATGCTGGTGACGGTCCTGGATCAGGATGCTGGTGAAGATCCTGGATCAGGATGCTGGGAAAGATCCTGGATCAGGTTGCTGGGAAAGATCCTGGATCAGGATTCTGGTGACGGTCCTGGATCAGGATCAGGATGCTGGTGACGGTCCTGGATCAGGATGCTGGTGGCGGTCCTGGATCAGGATGCTGGGAAAGATCCTGGATCAGGATGCTGGTGACGGTCCTGGATCAGGATCAGGATGCTGGTGACGGTCCTGGATCAGGATCAGGATGCTGGTGACGGTCCTGGATCAGGATGCTGGTGACGGTCCTGGATCAGGATGCTGGTGACGGTCCTGGATCAGGATGCTGGTGACGGTCCTGGATCAGGATGCTGGTGACAGTTCTGGATCTGGATCAGGAGTTCATCATATTGTTTTGGTTTGGTTCGAGCCTCTCTGAGTCCCACAGTCTAACTCACATAGATCTGGTTTTGAGTGCTACAGAACCCCTTAAAGAAGTGGAATTGATTTGTGGTCGAGTCAAAGGTTAAAATGACACGTTTGTGTGGACGGAGAGAGAAAGGAGGCGCTGAGTGAGACAGGAAGGAGAGACAGCCGGCTGATGAGAGGACTCATTGACTCAGAATCAAAACAAAGATGGGAACTAATATCTGCTGCTGAGCGATCAAAGGAGACGCTGCTTCACACGTTCACAGTTTGACTCCTGAAACGCTGTGTGATCATTGGTGTGAGAGGGTGAACGATGATGGGGGACTTATTTAATGGAGTGTGTGTGAATGAGCCCCCCCCCCCCCCCCCCCCCCCCCCCCCCCCCCCCGTAGCTCTACAGGTCTTGTTTTATTGTTTGTTAGAACATCTGTGCAGCAGCTTTTAGAAGCTGGCGTTCAGGATACGGTCCGCGCCTCCAACTGTTTCTCTCCTGAAACCGAGTGAGCTGGCTTCGATTAGCCCTCGTCCCAGGCTTTCAATCTGCTGCTTTTCAGCGAGAATCATGTAATTAGACACAGCAGCGATGATGGAGATGGTGTTAACAGGTGATTTTCTGTCTCTTCTTTAGAGTGAAGGGTAACAACTCGTGCTTCCTTTGTGCTGAAGCCTTTTAAACACTTGCAGGCGAGCTGAAAGGTCAGCCCCTGCGCTGCGTGCCGTCTGGTTGGCCTCTTGCTGCGACAGCGGAGCTCTGTGACATTTCCTCTACACTAAAACCTAATGGATAAATACAGGTGTCTTCCTTCAAACAACAAACACTTTTCCTGGAGAGGTGGAAGAGAAACCAGAGAGTGAAGAGGACAACAGGTCTGAGGACGGAGTCGAGGACAACAACCACAAAAAGCTACAAATAAAAAAAAAATTTTAATCTGTTCAATGTTTCAGTAGTTTTAGCTCAACCTGCTGTTCTCTAACGAGCTGAATGGATACATTCACAGCAGCTGTTTGATCCTTGAATCCACCAATAGATGACCTGGATCCATTAGACCTGGTCTCTAACCAGTCCTCCTCCTCATGATGTTCACATTCTGACATCATCAGACCAAGACCACACCTAACAACTGATCAAGAGAACGTCACCATGGAGACAAGTGTCCACTCAGCTTGGTGGTCACAGAGGGTCATCAGCAGGTTGATACAGGGAGACATAGAAGTGGACGTCCTCTGTCCACATCCCACACTGATGACCTCATCATCGTGAACCTGAGGAATCGGATGATGAACGTCACACAGAGGAACCCAAGAGTCACCTCAGACCATTTAACCATCTCCATCAGCGTGGTCTGTGAGCTAGAGCTAGATGACCTGCAGGGTACCTGAACACACCACCAGGTACCTGAACACACCACCAGGTACCTGAACACACCACCAGGTACCTGAACACACCACCAGGTACCTGAACACACCACCAGGGATGGGTATCATCGTCTACATGGACCAGGGACCAGTGGGACCTCAGGTCACTGACGAAAGTCGATTTACGCTGAGCAGAGATGATGGACGCCATCGATATTGGAGACGTCAAGGAGACACTGTCCATCAGCTACAAACTTTTCTCATTTTTTAAAAAATACTGTTACCTTTGATAAGTTTCTTGACAATAATCCTGGTTCTGATACTGCTTCAACCTGTTTCCTCCCAAGCAGATTCTCCTGTAGTCTCTTAGTTTCTCAGGTCAGCAGAACTTCAGGTTTTCTCTGGACCTTGTCCTTTTGGTTCTTAAGGATTTTTTAAAAATTTGAATGAATCATTCAGAAATAAAAGGCAGAGCCAGTCCAGGTTTGACCAGTGACTTTAGAACAAAATAACACTTTAAACCAAAACAACATTTGTGCTTTATTTTTTTTACCAGTGGTGACGAATACTGAGGTAAACTAGATATTCACAGGATGGAAACTTTAAGGAACAGGAAACAACAAACTAAATCAGAAAGATGTTCCTGGGTTTTAATATTGTTCTAAATGTTTTTACGGGACTTTTAGGTGAAAACAGAAAAGAAGATCCCTGTGTTTAAAAAAACCCAGGAGTTTATGTTTTAAACAGGAGCAGAGTGAAGAGAGGAGGAGGTCCTGGAGGTTAACAAGGCATGCTGGGAGCTATGTGTCATGGCTGACATGACAAGCTTGACCTTGGAGCACGCCAACACGCCCTCAACCCTCCCTCTCTTACACCCCTCCTCCCCCCTCCCCTCCCTCCTGCATCTCTATTTCACTTAAAGCCATTTTGACTCTGATCAAACGGATGCTGCAGGATACAGATCAGCTCTGGTCCTTCACGTTCTCACAACCATCACTCAACCAGTTCTGAGCTCCTGTGAGTGGGAACGGCTGACAGCCAGGATTCACTTTGGATCTGTTTGGAGTTTTTCTAGGTTTATTATGTGGTTTAACGTTATGAGGAGCAGTCATTACAATTTGTGTGGATAAACAAGAGACAAATCTGGTGTTTTCTTCTTTTTACAACAGAAAGACTCGAAGAACTCGTCACAATTATCACGACCCAAAGTGGAGCCATGAAGCTTCTTCAACATCATTTGATGTTTCTGTTTATTTATAAAGCAAACTATAATCCTCAGTTATTTTAGGTTTTAACACTTTGAAAAGGTACTTCATGTACTACATGTTTTTATTTATCTGACTGTAGTGTAAAGTACTTTGGGAGTCCTTGGACTTGATGAAGGCTCTAAACGAGTACCAGGCATTTACCATTTACTTAAACGCTCCCATATTCATCACTTCATATCCACTCTGAATCATTTATTTTACATCTCAGTAACGGGTCAAAGCTCTGCATTGGTCAAACTGACCCTTACTTTAAGGTCAGCTGTTGTTCTTCCACCCCTCATCCAACCTCCTGAAGATAAACTTTACTTTCAAATGGGCGGGGCATTTAGCTTCTCTAAGCCCCGCCCATCTCTCTTCTCCACGATGTCAGTGGGTCTTCAGAGTCTCAGATGAATGGAGTAACTCGTTGATCAACCATCTACGAAGCAGCTGCTGTGCTTTGCTCGTAGCTTCTCCATGACTGTTTGCTAACGTTTGTGAGGATGAGCGCTCCCGTGGTTTTTAAAGGGGGTGGGCTCAGGTAAAGGTGCTCTGATTGGCTCTGTCCTCTAGAGAGGAGTGGTCTTTTCCCTTCTTGACGTCAGCAGGGGAAAGATTTAGAAACCACTCGTTTTAGCGTTAGCTCAAAACACATTTCCCAAAAATGAGAATCAGGAATTGAAAACGGTGAAAATATATATATATTTTTTGCACCAAGTCTTTTTATTAGTATTTTACTTTATAAGTACAATAATACATGGTATACAGAACATACCAAAACACACAAACTCACACATACGAACCCCCACCCCCCCACCCAATCACTGAATCACTCAGGATTATATTTCCAACACAGGTTATACAACTGTATGTGAGAGAATCATAACAACTGTTCTGAGAAATTAATAAGAAAATAATAATAATAATGACCCGTCCAGGGTGTCCCCCGCCTCTCGCCCCTTGACCGCTGGAGATAGGCACCAGCTCCCCCGCGACCCTCTGTGGAGGAATAAGCGGCTACAGAAAATGGATGGATGGATGGATAATAATAATAATAATATTGAAGTATAAGCGGGAAAAAAAATTCCCTTTTTTCCACCTTTTTCTCTACAACAAGGATGAGATCCATTGATTTTAAGACATATGGAATATGAGATCAATCATAAAACATGTCAGTAATAGAAACATCCAAAAACAGTGAAAACATTTTAAGGCTTTTGTGATTGTTAGAAGTTCTTTAGGAAGTGAATTTAACAGAATATGAGACCTTTTAAGCAAAAGTTTTTTCTATAAATTGTAGAAACTAGGGATGTACCGATACCACTTTTTTCAAAACCGGTCCGATACCGATACTTACATCTGATTACTCGCAGATACCGAGTACCGATACTTCTACCACAAAAAAATGCAACAAATTGGAATACAGGTTTTATTTTTTCTTCTCTGCTTTTTACAACAAATAACTGAGTTAGATAAAAAATAAAATATATAAAAAAATGATCACAAAACTAAAATATAAGGTGAAAAATAACCATTTTCTGTGATTTCACAGTGAAATTATTGCAGTTTTCCACATTTTAACCAAATAAAATGAACCATTTGGCACCATCTCCAGCTCTCAACCCACACTGTTCCTCTTTAGCTCAATAGCTCCCCCTAGTGTTCAATATAGGAAACTACAACAGAAATCACAAGTCACAGACAGTGAAGCCACTGGTATTGGTTCCTGGTATCAGGTAACTTTAACCGATACCGGTATCTGTATCGATATCGGGCCGATACCTGTATCGTACCGGTGCATCCCTAGTAGAAACGTTTTCAGCAACCTTTAGCTAACAATTCTTCTACTTAAACTTGATTTCTCACCTGAGTCAGTGTTCTGGGTAAAATCCGTTACCTTCAGATGGTGATGATGTAAAGGAGAGCTGCTGCGGGAGCTTGAGTGTCCAAACAGGAGACAAAAGAATCTATTTTTTTCCAGTGGAAACACTTGAAAATGAAGATGAGACGTGTCGTACGTCACCTGTGTGTTCTGGCTCTGTTTAACCCCTAACTGGACCCGGTCCATTCGACAGGAAGTCTTCCTGTTCTGTCGACTTTATGACACCTCGTGAGCCGACAGGGGAAACCTCCACTCTGCTTCTCCTTTTGTTCAGCTGCAGCAAAACATCAGTTGTGTTTTAATCAGATCTAATTATCACTTTAATGTTGCAGACGAATCATCAACCATCGGGCCGTGTATTGGACTTGTGTCAGGATGTGTGTGAAATAAGGCCATTATGTGAAGTTGTGTGTGAGCAGGTTAATTGGAACATGAAGCTCTACGTTAACGGGATTTATCCGTCTAATTACACACGCTCTAACTAGAGACTGGTTTTATTGTGAATTCATTCGGTGGGCTGTTTTCCCAGAGATTAGACCGGCGTCGACTCTGTTACCTTTAGCCGCTCCGTTAATTAGAGCATTATCATTCATTAGCCCCAGCTGCTAATGAAAAGCTGCTCTTAATTGGCAATCCAGAGATAATTCTCCCATTAATTCTGTGGATAACGAGGAGCCTCAATAAGCCTTGATTAGCTGTTTAACCAGGACAGTTAGCCTTATAATGAGGGGAGACACAGAAATATAATGTGATGAGACGCACACACACACACACTGCTGATATTTTCTATTAGCTGAACAGTTTTTCCTCTCTCTCCTCAGCTGGGGCCACTGCCGAGCCCTCCCCTCAGGTCCCGCCCCCTCCAGAGGTTCAGCCAATAGAAACCAAGGCTCCCGAGGAAGAGATGGACGTCACTGATGATGACATCACAGCAGGTAGGAACAAAAGGAAATTTCAAGATGCTCTGAGGGGAAAACAATCAGGATATTTGTGGTGAATCTGAGAAATAAAACTAAACATATGCACACAGTAGGGTGGTTTTAATGTTCCTGTTTGTGTTCCGAGCAGGAAATCAGATGATTTCTCATTTAAAACCGAAGTAATCTGATCTGATTTCAACTTTAACGTCGTTTTGATGCTGTTACACGACTGTTTGGTTTAAATGTTTTATAAATCTCTGCACTGTGACAACCAGACAGTGTTGTATTCATCCTGAGTTCTGGTGGCAGAGACCTGGATCATGATGACTAGAAGCTTCAGAGGAGTCAGGGATTATTAGACCTGCACATGTTTGATCTTCTGCTGACCTGATGGGACTCCACACAAACAGCTGATCTATTACCTGGATGACTCCCAGTAAAAAACAACAACAAAAAGACGGTGTATGTGCACCACTTATAAATGAATCATGACCTGTTTTATTTCTAACCCTGGTGTAGAGCAGTGATCCCCCCACTAGGGGTCGCCAAAGCCTCTCAGGGGGTTGCCTGGACTTCTCCACTTTGACGGGTTAATGTATGTATTATATATTTTTATTTAACGTTTACTAAATTCATTTATTCGGACCTTAATATTAAATAAAATGCATTTATTTCATGTTTGTGTAACATAACTAATAGGGATGTAACGATTCTCTCAAGCCACGATTCGATCGATTTTCGATTTTTTACGATTTTTTTCCAACAAAATTAATTTATTTTATGGGCAAATACATTTTTTTTTTACGTCAGGCCGTTGTGAATCGATTTTTCTTTTTTCTACACCGATTCATATTTAAACGAGTTTTCACCGGTTTTAAATCGGTTTTCGAAGCATCGTTACATCCCTAATAACTCAGTCTTTACAATTTAGTAATAATTCTCGAGTCAATAAAAAAATGAAAAATAACTAGCGATCTGTACCGGAAACCCGATTGGTACTGCACATGTGTGAATCTTACGTCACTTCCTCATTAGCGCTCAGTTAGCCCTTAGCTTTTCCCAATAGCTTTGCCTCTTTTTCAACTGCGTGGACCATTAAACAGTGGATACTTATGTGAATAAACATGTTAATATTTAACAGATATTCCCGTAACTACCGTAAATTAGACGCGTTTTGCACATGCGCAGTACCGATCGGGTTCAGAATAACAGAACGATCACGGAGTGGAGTTCACGTGCAAGTTTACCGAGGTAAAACAATTGAAAAACCTTAACAAAAATGGCAAAACGGCAGCTGAAACACTAGCAGGATTATGAGGGTAAATCATAATCATGTTTTTCTAATATTGTGCTGCTCAATTTGTGATGTTCAGCTTTAAAATAAGAACTAAAAAAGTTCAAAGATCCAATAAAAGTGAATCTGTAAACTATAGATTTCAGTTGTGAGGAGAGGAACTAAAACGGGAGGAAACCATCACATCTGTCCTGAAAGTGTTTGAGGTGTAAAACGACGGCCCCTGTTCCTCAGTGACCCGTAGAACCAGGTCTGGTGTAAATCCACAGAACACCCAGAACTCCTTCATCATTTATTGGCAGCTGAATCCAGATGTTGTGCTCTGGTGAATCTGTGTGTGTGTGTCACCTGGACGGTGATAAAAGCAGTTTATCGTCGGTTTCTCCTTCACACTCACACAGACGAGAGGTGAGAAACGACCGGCACCTGCACCGCAGGTAGAAACACACCTTCCACTCCATTTCTCCGCCACATTCCTCTAAACGAGTCGGACGTTTAATCTGACGGTTCCAGTCGGATCCCGGGACGAGACGCAAACAAAAACGTCTTCAGATGAGATTAGAATAAATCTGTCAGAGAAATGCAGAAACGGTCTCCCTCCGCCTCGTCCTTCCTCCATCATCCGTCCCTCAGACCAGTCAATACCACAGATGAGTCTGACGATTCGTCATCCTCACAGCTCATTTTTCTCCTATTGACAGCTGTGTTTTCTTCATTCAGTCTCTGTAGAATTAAATCTGTTAGCAGAAACCTCGAACTCTGTCCAATCAGATTCTTTCTCCTGCAGATGAAGAACTTTACTCTCTTTTATGTGGAAAGGCTGCAGGTGAATTTATGTTTCTAATTACAGTAAAAACCTTGGTTTTATATTTTCTTGTCACAAAATCAAACTTCACTTTTTGTTTTTAGCATATTTTCTCTGCAGTATCTGTATATTTTGTATACAGTATTAAAAACCTTTATTATTTTTGTTAAAGTCACAAAGAGGACGTTACATTTTGTAATTAATCCTCTTGTGTTCCTTTAATTTACTTTACCTCTCGACTCATTGGAGGACAAAAATGTCCACTGTCCAAAAGCTGCTATAAAAACACTTCTGATTCATACTTTAGTACATTAGTAATTTATCGTTATTTATTTCTGATTCATACTTTTTCAGCATAAATCCGTTAAACCGCTTCAGTTCTGCTCAAAACGACCAAACATTCAGAGGGTTTTAACCCTTTAGATACCAGTTTGTTTACATGATGTCGCCGTTTTTATGTCCTGGTCGTTTACAAATGATTTTTTTTTTATCCTGCAACCATTCGGAACAAGTCGTACCTGTTCGGCCTTTTTCTCATTGGCCCGTCGTGAACTTTGACCTCTAACCTTCAAACTGAGGCCTGTGGTGACCGAGGAGCAGCTCAGAAAACACAATCAGAGTCTGAGAGGAGCAGAGAAACGAGACGGAAAGACATAAAAGG
Organism: Callopanchax toddi; assembly: GCA_006937965.1. Classification (NCBI taxonomy): domain Eukaryota; kingdom Metazoa; phylum Chordata; class Actinopteri; order Cyprinodontiformes; family Nothobranchiidae; genus Callopanchax; species Callopanchax toddi. Next base: position 327,229 of record SSNR01000226.1, on the reverse strand, counting down.
GACAGACATGACGACAGCCTTAAAGTCATTTGGCTTCAGGCTGTTACCATGGTGACAGACTCATCACATCAGCCTGTTGTCTCCTCACCGACACACACACACCTCAACACTCAGAGTTCAGAATGTGATGACATTTGTTGCTCGGTGCTGCAGCTGCAAAACCTCTGAGCTCACACACACACACACACACACACACACACACACACACACACACACACACACACACACACACACACACACACACACACACACACACACACACACACACACACACACACACACACACACACACACACCCCATTGCCGTGACATATCACTGACAAACAGGCTGTCAAACTACAAGAATAAACCCTGAACAGATCAAACGTTTCACAGCTTGACAAGAGTCCACTCCACTTTAGATAATTATAAAGACAAACCAGCCGTTCAGCTGGACAAAGAGGACAGACGTGTCTCTGGTCAGACTGAGCAGAGCTGAGTCTGTGTCTCAGATTGAACTCTGACGAAACTCAAACGTCTCTTTATGTCCTGGTGTCTCAAAGCAGCTTTTCTTTATTAGTTTCCACCTGGACACACGCAGATCGCTCGTCCTTGAACAGGGAGCAGGAAGCGTAGTGTGGGTGTAATCCAACACATCTGGGTTACCTGTTCCTTAACAATGGAGAATCTGGATTTTAGCTGCAGCAGCTGAAACGCCTCCTGCTGCCTGTTTGTGACGGAGCTGAGAGTGAGAGGAGGAGGATCGTTCTGCATCCAGCAGCCAGTCACACATTTAACATCAAGTTTAGAGCAGAACGCCCAAACGCTGGGATATGAGAGAACAACGTTTTTATTTTGACACGTGATCGAAAGGAAATACAGTTTGAAATAAGGAGCTGACGTAACTGAACTATTAGATAAACAGGAGGATTTACAGAAAGTCCACCATGTTGTTATGGATACAGGAGACTGTTTAACAGGAACGTGTTTATCTAGTGAAGAATAACAGGCGGTAAATCTGATTTAACCCTTTATAGTTCAGCAATTAATCACTTCATTTGTAGCTTAAATATAAAACTGTAAAAGATTTAATATAAAATAACAGAAAAACATAAGTAACAAAGTTAAAGTTACTTTAAATAAGTTAAAAATGAAAAAAATTTATTTAAAAATGAAAAAAAAAATTGTTTTAAAAGAGGATTGAAATATAAAGTTTCCAGGTATTTAGGTGAGGGGAAATTTTTCATTTTTATTGTTTATGCTATTATTAATAATAATAATGGAAGCTAGTGATGAACCGTCTCCATGTTTTAACAGATTTTTTAGTTTTTTATTGTTTTTTCCACTTAAATTCAGAGCTTCAGTCAAATTTAGGGACTAAAATTAAAACATTCCGATGTAAAAAAGGTTTATTTAGAGTTTGTTTCATAAAATGAGACAATTATTAAAATGTAGATGATCGTAATCATGTTTACCTTTCATGGTTGGTTCAGAAATAGTTGTAGGTATTTAAATTCTAGAATTTCATTGAGTTCTTTAGGTTATTTGATGGCTGCTGTTTGTCTCAAAACTGTTCTCTTTTTAGGGTTAAACCTAAAACAATACCTAATAATAATAATAACAACATATTTATTTTTCTCCTACACTGCATAAACTGATTTCTAAGAACGTAAAATCGCCTTGTTTTTAGACATTTTGATTTATTTTTGTCTAAAAAGAAAATATATTCTTACAACCCTACTTGAAATAGGCCAAATCTTCTTAAATATGGTCACATTTTCTAGATTTGAGCAAAAAAAACCAAACATCTGCCAATGGGGTAAGCAAAATTTGATTGGCTAGATTCCTTAAAACTAGCGAATTGTTCTAAATGCAGAACATTTTGCTAGTTTTAAGGAAGCAAATTTTGCTTACCTCATTGGCAGATGTTTGTTTGTTTTTTGCTCAAATCTAGAAAATTTGACCATATTTAAGAAGATTTGGCCTTTTTCAAGTAGAGCTGCAAGAATATATTTTCTTTATAGACAAAAATAAGACAAGATGTCTAAAAACAAGGCTATTTTACTTTCTTAGAAATCAGTTTTTGCAGTGTAAATGCATGTCTGACTTTTGTAGAAAGCCATAAAAATGTAGAAGTTGTTTAAAATCCATGTAGTTTGTAGAGGTCGACCCAGCCAGTATTTAAATCAAGCCTCCATTAAATCTAGAGTCTCCTGACTAAAACACTATGAGCTGACTCAGCTGTAATGTCGGGTTCGTGGACAGAAACATTATGTTGTGGATCTACACTAGAGGGAAGGCTGGCTTCACTAACCAGGTACTTCCCCTGAAGGAGGAGCTGACCTCAGGGAGGTCAAAGGTCCCTGCTGGACAGACCCCCCCCCCTCCTGAACCACCTTGACTCAGCTGTGAGGAGGTTTCATCTCCTTCAGGAGGATTCCTAACATCTCACCTTCGTCCTCCACAGCAACGATCTTTCTGCCTGTTTTTTGTTCGGCTGTTTAATTAATTTTTTTACTTTCTCTTCCACATCTCCACTCCTTTACAGAGAATGAGGGGTCCACACGTTCAGTGATAGAGGTCAAAGGTCAGGCTGACCCTCGCCTCTCGGTGCCATTAGCCCAGTGGTGATTTGGTTAGCTGAAACGCCAACCTCCCTCACTAATCTAATACCGGGTCCTGGAGGGTCGGCCGGGTCAGATCACATTTCTCCTCAGAACAGATTGAACCATGAGGAGATAAATGTTCTGAGTCTGATGATCGTCTCTCCGTCTTACAGTCTGGGACTCAGCTGCTGAACGGGAATATTATTGTGTTATTACTATTATTGTATTACACGCTGCTGTCTAAATATCTATCATGTACAGGAATGTTTTCTGAAAACATCTAGAATAGGAACGACGATATGACAGCACAACAGAACGGGTCTGGTATCTGTGGCTGGTTCTGACGTTTAGCAGAATATCATAAACCACCGACTAGATTTTATTCAAACTCAGATTAAACAAACGTTTCAACCACGCATCTCCATGGAAACGATGTTTTAGGAGCCATAGTATGGAGCCGAGACAGGGCCATCATGATTGAAAACACATTTTGAAACTGAAAAAATAAGAACTAAAACTGAATGTCAAAATTTTAACTTGCATTTTGAAAAATAGAAAAAATATACTTAATATAAGAAGAAGCTAAGCTAAAATTTTCCATCAGCTTGAAACAATCTTTAATTCAGTGAAGTTTTTTTTATTACACTTTATTATGTTTGGAATAATTTTTGATGTTTTCAGTTTCAGATTTTATTTTTTCAGATTCAAATCTGTTTTTTTCCAAGTTCAAAACATATTTTTTCAAGTTGGATTTTTTCAGATTCAAATTTTGGCGCTGACCTGAAAGGAGTGGGTGGGGAAACATGATTGACAGCCAACAACAGGACTGGAGAGGCTGCCACTTTCATGTTGCATTCATTGACCATGGGAACTTTGTAGACACTTTCTGTGTACTACATTTATCGGCCTGCTTGGAAAAATCTAGTGCAAAATCTGGTTTTGTAAGACGTGTCATCTACACCTGTTACCAATCACAGTTCAGGAATATTTACATACATGTAAAATTATGTGGAATTCATTCTCCAAAACCAGATTTTGCACTAGATTTTTCCAAGCAGGCCGATAAATGTAGTACACAGAAAGTGTCTACAAAGTTCCTGAAGTTCCCACGGTCATTGAATGCAACATGAAAGTGGCAGCCTCTCCAGTCTCTTATTGGCTGTCAATCATGTTTCCCCGCCCACTCCTTTCAGGTCAGGGCCAAAATTTGAATCTGAAAAAATGTCAACAATTTGACATTCAGTTTTAGTTTTTGTTCTTTCAGTTTCAATTTTTTTTTCAATTATATAAACATTATGGCTCTGTCTCGGCTCCATACATAGAACAGAATCGAGCGTAAAAAGATCTTGAAACACCACTTTTGCATTTATATAGAAAGCCAAAACAACATAAAGTCCCTCCTCTAACCTGACCCTACAACCCCCAGCACACCAGACCAACAGAACAGATTCTGTTCCATGTCAATTCAGTTTAGTTTTAAGGCTCCAGTTCAGAACCGCGTCAAAGCAACAAATCCAGATGATTTCAGGTCCAGATTCAGGACAACAGATTACAGTAATAAAATTAAATTCACTTTAAAATGCCAATTAGTCAAAGTGTCCTGTTTTAAAGGGTCCAGCTGATGCATTACTTCGATATAATCCTCCAATCTAGGGCTGCAGCTATCGAATATTTTTGTAATCGAGTACTCGATCGAATCTTTTTTCGATTAATCGAGTACTCTAATAAATTACATGTATGTATATATAAATATACATGAATATACATACATATAAATATATATGTATGTATAAATTACATGTACAATGTATAAATCTGAGAGAAAATAACAAAGTATTAAACATTTTTTAAATAAAAAATAGATATAAACCATGGTTTTGTGGCATATAAGTGCATTTACTATTATTACTGGTATTTATTGCTTACCTCGGAACTTTCTGTTATGTCACTGTCTTCCCCTCACACACCTTTTTTTCAGTCGGACTGAAGTGAAAGAGCTGCAGCCATAGATATCATGGCTGCAGCACCAAGTTAATTCCATACGCAATGCGTGGCTTTGACTAATTGCTGGAATGCCTGCTTTTTGCGGCACAAATCTCATAGCATATGTTTCATTTTGCTCTGTTCCTGTTTACCTTTCCAAAATGCGGCGAAACTTTAGAGTTTTTCGGAATTTTTAACCCGCAACTCGCTATGGTGTTTTGAGAGGAAGGGGAGGGGCTCTCTGCTCCTCCGATTCATCTGTGTCTCCACCCGTGTAGCTGCGCAGGCGGATAAATGAAGCATCTCAGTACCAAAGTCGGCACCGTGTTTTTTCGCTACCGGTACCTACCGACATCTTTCAGTCTGTACCGGTCTAGTACTAGTAGTAATAGTACGGTCTAGTTGTCCACCATGGCTTAAGATAAAATTAAGTTACATTCGCTACTCGCGTGTGTATTCATTGCAGTGTGTATGTGCGCCACTTATTTCGGTCCGGGTGAAACATGACCGCGGGCGATTGCAAACCCATGAATTAATTAAATATGAATTAAACGAAGCCTCGAGGCAGAGAATTTGCCTCGAGGCTTTTTTGTACTCGAATTATTCGAGGGTCTCGAAGAATCGTTTCAGCCCTACTCCAATCTGAGCAGCTCAGTCTGAGGGCGACAGTAGGAAGGAAAACCCTCCATGAACAGGAAGAAACCTCCAGCAGAACCGGGTTAAGAGTGGGTGGATCATTGGACGTATGAGTCAGGATAACCCAGGTCTAAAGCCCAGTCTAGTCAGGGTTTCTGCTTCATGGATGGAAGGTAGGAAGGAGGTCATGAGTACCCAGCTGTAGACCATAGACCGATATGCAAAGGAGGGTCGTGGCCAGTGCTTTAAGTGGAAAAAAACAAGTGCCGGTACTCTCCTTATTAGTTCGAGATCATATATATATGTGTATGTATGCACGTATATATGTATATATATATATGTATGTATACAGAGAGAGACATATATAGTTTTATTGTTCAGAAATGACAAAAGAACAAAGCCAGTTCTAAATCAAATCCTCATGAAAGAAATTCAGACTCACTCAGTCATCAGTTTAGTCACTAATTCTTCCCAATGCGTCCTCCCTTCATACCTGTAGACTCCATCACTGGATTCTATTTGTCTAAAAGACAATTCAGGACAAGACACCTCTCTGTCTGTCCTCTCTTCTACACCTGGTCCATAATAAATGTCACAGGAGGTCTAGTGAAGATATTCCGCTCTAGTCTAGTTAACTAGACCGTCAGTTCTGCTCTGCAGACTTTGAGTCTGGCTCTCCTCATCATCTCCACACCTCTACTGTCTTCAGCTCTGCAGCAGCATGAGACTGGAACATTTACTAAACACCTTGACATCTATTACAGCCTATGAATCTAAACTTCATCAGGTTATTATGTATAATAATTAGGGACGCTCCGATCACGTTTTTTGCTGCTGATCACCAATACCAATCACATAGATTGACTGTAAATTTCACATTGTAGTGACGATGAGGGCTAAAGGCTACTTGATCTGTAGAAAATGAACCATAAATCTCCTTCATTTGGACAAAAACAGGTTTTACTGACTTTTTCTAGGATGAAAAAATACAAAAACTTGAAAGCACCATGTAGACATCCATCCATATAGAAATCTATTGTTTATAGATATATATTTACAATACCAATAGAAATCTATTGTTTATAGATATATATTTACAATACCAATAGAAATCTATTATTTATATATATATTTAAATAATTAAACATATGTTCTTGTGCACAAGATCCCCATTAATTAGTTTGTGGTTGAAATAACGTTTTGAGACAAATAGTTGTTTTTCTACTGCTGTTCAGACACAGACAAGTTAACATTGTTTTGACACTCTGGTCCATTTTGTGCCCCAAAAGAACGAACTTATTACTGACAATGATCTGATCATTAGTCTACCTGCTGCTCTCTCAGCTCCTCCTCCCCCCACCTGTCTGATCCACTGCGCCATGGTGCGCTGCTCCTCTCCACCTGCGTCATGACGTGCAGCTTTCCTCTCCATAAGCGCACGAGCTCTCCGTCATTAATATTTAAATTATTGTCTTTTAATACCAATTTGAAGAATTATCTCAGCCCGAGCTCTGAGCCAATCATGGAGCGGTCCGTTCAGGGGACGCAAGTCCCCGCTTTTCCTCTCTCATCCAGTGTTTCACCAAATTCTGCCACCCTCCTGGAGTCACTAAATACGGGAGACAGACGAGTTCTCTCATCCACCTGCGTTTCTCCTGCACCGCCACCGCGCTCGCCCTCCGCACCTCCCGCCATGCGCTGCTCGTAATGAGGCAACTACGGCCACCGGAAAAGCTCAAAATTATATTGATGTAACACCGAAAAAACTCCCGGTACGGACGGAATGCTGGAAATAAGTCCCGGTACGCTGAGGGGTCAAATTTAGAAGTCCCGGTACTGCGTACCGTTCCGTACCGCCCCACTTAAAGCACTGGTCGTGGCGAAAGGAACTGGTACCCACGCATCATTTGTAGCACTCATGCATCACACTTAACAACCAGTCAGGTGGTTATTTAGTGTTTAAAGCATCAGGTTTACTGTGCAGTGGATCTTTTACTCATTCACCTGGAAGTTGTGATGCTTTTCATTTGGTAGCTGAAGTCTGATTCTGTCTGAAAGCTTTGATTTATCTGTGCAGCAGAGCGGAGTGTCACTGAGCTTTAATAAAAACTAATTCCTCCTTTATGAAGACGCCGTGCGATGAAGGCCGTCCACCGTCGCTGCATTAGTGAAATGAACATCCAGACTCATTTTTCACTCCGGTCCATTACCAGGACGAGCCCGACAGCCGCAAAATATTAAAACCTGTCGGACGGAGAATTAAACTGCAAAACAAACTCATAATTGATAACGGAGGAGAAAATGAGACCTCAGGCTTTACTGTGTGTGTTCGTACTGAGAGACGTGACTGAGACGGACCTCAGTGTGTATAGTAAAGTGGTTCTGGATGAGTTTAGTCTTGTTGTTGGAGCTGATGGTTCCCACTACCTCGTACAACGCTCTGCGATGGTGGGATCACTCTACTGGTTGTTGTTGTGTAGGAAACAGCTGATCACCTCCATGTTTAAGGTTAAAAAGCTTTTATGTTTCGGCTTCTTTAGTCTCACAGCTCAACGGGAACTAGATCTGTAATCGGTGTTTCAATTCACTCACACTTTGACATCAGATTCTTCCTTTTTTAACATCAACATGAACATTTAATATAAACGCTCTTCTTGGTTTGACTCCATTAGGATAAATCCTGTGGACGAACTAAAGGAAGAACAGCTCGTCTCTCGTCCTTCTCTGAACTTGTATCCAGTTTGTTTGTGGTTTCTCATGCGGATCAACCCCCCCCCCCCCCCCCCCCCCCCCCCCCCCCCCCCCCCCCCTCCATGTCGTCTAATTGAAGCCCGGCGTTCCCGCTGAGCGCTGATAGCTCCTCTGTCTGTGTCTTAAGACGGTAAAATACACTTAACCTTCAGATGGACTCGGCCGGTTGGAAGGGCAGCTGCCGTTTCAGAACTCAAATCTTTTCTCTTTATCAACTTAATTGTGTTTTCAATTATTTCTCCAGGTTTTCAGTCTCCTGACATTTGCTGTAAGGACAACGTTCACCCCCCGACTCCCCCCTTTCCGTCCCCCACAGCACCAGCGTTTCTTTGTTTTACTCGTCTTCAGACGGAGGCCTCTCTCCTCTCAGGATCAGGAGGAGAATTTAGATAATTTTGGGGGTTTTGTTTATTAATTCTTTCTCACAAAGTTTCTCCCACAGCACTTGAGTTTCCTTTACTTTCTCCTCCTCCCCTCCTTGTTTCTCACATCATTTTTGTGCAGCTATTGATCCCCTCCCTCATTCCCTGGTGATCAGGTTTTACCAGTCTCCCATTGATTACCAATGGAGGCAGAACCCAGGTGCATGATGGGAAGCTGGTGGGGTTGCAGCTCCAGGAGGGAGGGATGGGAAGGTTGTTGGTTTGATTTCCCCTCACAAAAAACAAGTTTTTTTTTTCCCATCATGAGATCAAAGATGTAAAGTATTTATGCAGCATATTGGACAGACCGAACTTTTTACCTGAGTTAGATATAAATGAAGCATGTGGAGCGGCTCGTCAAAATAAAAGCATCAGGTAATGCCTCTAGCATACAGACGGGCGCACTAGAGAGCATATTATGATCTGGGTTCATTTGACCAAACATATCCATTCTTTATGAATTCATTCAGAAATGCAATGTTTTGAAAAAGTATTTGCTCCCTTACGGATTTCTCCTCTTTGCTGACTCGTCACTTAAATGTTTCAGATCAGCAAACAGATCCAGTGTCAGACAAAAAAATCCTGACTAAATATAAAAATCTGTTTTCAACTGACGACTTCATAAAAAGGTCTATTCAACCCAAACCAACCTGAGCTGGTGTGAAAGTTTTTGCTCCCTAAATTTGTAACACTCCTGGTGGCAACTACAGTCATGTTTGTGATAATAATAATATTATTATTAATAGTAATAATAATAATAATAATAATAATAATAATAATAATAATAATAATAATAATAATAATAATGTTTACATTTCTATACTAGTGCTTTTCAATTTACCCACAGTGCTTCACAGATGACCCATTATTTATGCACTCACTCACTCTTGTGGTGGTGAACTACATCAGTAGCCATGGCCGTCCTGGGGCGGTCTGACAGAGGCCTGGTGGCCATTTTGCACCATCAGCTCCTCTAACCACCTCCCTCATTCCCACACAAGCAGGGTGGGAGACGTGTCTTGCCCAAGGACACAAAGAAAACGTGGCTCAGATGGAGCTGGGATCGAACCGCCGACCCTCCCATTGCTGGACAACCACCGGAGTAATGAGTCTGTCATGTCGCTGTGGATTACCACCAGGGTCACCACCACCAGCATCACTACCACCAGCGTCACTACCACCAGGATCACTACCACCAGGATCACCACCACCAGCATCACTACCACCAGGATCACTACCACCAGGATCACCACCACCAGCATCACTACCACCAGCATCACTACCACCAGCATCACTACCACCAGGATCACTACCACCAGCATCACCACCACCAGCATCACCACCACCAGCATCACCACCACCAGGATCACTACCACCAGCGTCACTACCACCAGGATCACTACCACCAGGATCACTACCACCAGGATCACTACCACCAGGATCACTACCACCAGGATCACTACCACCAGGGTCACTACCACCAGCGTCACTACCACCAGGATCACCACCACCAGCATCACTACCACCAGCGTCACTACCACCAGCGTCACTACCACCAGCGTCACTACCACCAGGATCACTACCACCAGCGTCACTACCACCAGGATCACTACCACCAGCGTCACTACCACCAGCGTCACTACCACCAGGATCACTACCACCAGGATCACTACCACCAGGATCACTACCACCAGGGTCACTACCACCACCAGGGTCACTACCACCACCAGGGTCACCACCACCAGGGTCACCACCACCACCAGGGTCACCACCACCACCAGGGTCACCACCACCACCAGGGTCACCACCACCACCAGGGTCACCACCACCAGGGTCACCACCACCAGAACAGGACATGCTGTGCTGCTTTGTGAGATCCTTTAGCCTCCTTCATGTTGTCAGACGGGTTCTGTTGAAGTGATGAGCAGAAATCAGGTCTGGGTGGAACTGAACTCGGCTTTATAAATAATCTGGTTAATCACATTTAATGATTTAACAAAGGATGCAGTTACTTTTCACACAGGGCCAGAATCAGCTGTTTGACAGCTCAACCTACAGTCGTTACAAATATGGGGGAATGATCAGGGCATCATTACAACAAATAGCTAATCAAATCATTCTTTTACCCTTTAGGATTGGTTTATTTAAACATTTATAATAAGAGTAAACTTCTGTCAGGTCGGTGTGCGTCGCAGGCTCCCTCCAGTGTTTTGGACCATTCTGAAAAACCACTTACAAATTATGATGTAGCTGATTTTTAATGGTCCTTATCCAGAAACTTTGTAAAGCAACTTTTGGCTCATTAAAAGCATCAAGATTTATCAAATGTCAAGCTAATAGTTCTCACTGGTGGTGACTGCATGAAAAGTCAGTCTAAATGAATTAGTATAATAACCTGAATTCTCTGAGATGCAGCTCGTTGGATAATTCCAGGTAATAGACGGTGTGCGTCTGATTTATGAGAAACATTTACAGAGACGGTGTAGAGCTGTGGCTCCTAAAGGTAGGGTCAGGACCCCACTGTGGGTCCTGGAACACCGAGTCTCAGTTCCTGACACGACTTTTATTTAAACGTTCATTTGTTTTTAATGATGTCTTTTAACCAGGACTTTAAAATAGTGGTGATAAATGAATATAATGTAGTAAACTGGCTGTTGAGGCTTTATGTCATTATGACTCCCTGGTCTAGAGAAGATTTGTTCCTGTTTTTGTGGAGAATCAAAGAACTGGTTGAGTCTTTTAACGCCTAAAACATGAATCACATTATGACACGTCCTCTCTGTTGTCTCCTTTTATTTCTCATTTGTTTCCGTCCATTTTGATTCTTTTTGCTCCTCCTGTCTCTATCCATCATGTCTTCAGTCCTAATTTATCATTTCGCTCCATCTTCACCAGTCATTTATCATCATTCAGCCTTTAGGACACTCCTACAGAAATCTCTAAATGATGTCCAGTCACAAGCAAAATGGAACCATAGCAAACACTGAAATATTAGTAGAAATGATTATGCTCCGATGGTGGTATTTATTATTACTTCAATGGTGAAACAAAGCGTCCTACTAAAGGTTACTCCTCTTCATCCTCTGAGTGACATTTCAGGTCTTTTTTTATGACATCTCCATTATTTTAGTGGGATTACGCTGATATGTTGACTCCACAGGTTGTTGCATTACAGCATTCTGCCCTTCCTTTAATACGTTCCTTCCTTTATAGATAATGTCATTTGAGCCAGAACGCCTTTTTATCCTGATCCATTTCTCGTTTTTATGAAGATTTAGCTGAGCAGAGGCGAGTACAGAGGGGAGCGCCTCTGTCCTCCTCTTTAGTTTATTGGGTTATGTTTGGGAGTAGGTTGGCCAACAAATAGGATTTAGATGCAATGTCATTATAATAGATCTGCTGGTTGCGATGGAAGCGGATCGATGGCCTTCCAAAATCAATCACAGCAGCAGGTTCGTACCGTCGGGAGGGGAGGCTGAATTCCTGCTGGAAACCGTTCAGGTTCAGGACTCCGCAAAGTCCTAGGAAGCTCTTAGACGGTCCACAAAGTTTAAATACCTGGACTGTATTAAAATATACAAGCAAAATTATAAGAAAAGGGGTCAAGTTTTCTAATTGTCAGTCAAATTTTAATGTAATTTCTTTGTTATATCTTAAATGGACGTTTAGGTTATTTTGAAGTGACGCTCTTTTAGTTATTTACTCACCTATGACATCACTCAAAGAAGGCGGAGTCTCTAGAAACAGGAGGTAGTCCTCTGACCAGAGCAATACTCGTGGATAGTCAAATCAGTAGAGACACTGCTGCAGATCAGTGACAAATCAGCTGATTTTCAGGTATAAAAAAAAAGTTTGCCAAAAATATTTATTCTGAGGCATTAGGACTAGTGGTGGGACTCGGTTTAAAAAATTTATATTTTTAGTGGAGGACAGAATTTTAAAAAGAGTAAAAAAAAAAATTGCATTTAAATTCAAAACAGTAGAAAAACAACAAAATATCCCAGATCAGAACTTTATTATTTATTATCAGGTTTATTAATGCCAGTCTTAAACAACAGGCTCATTTCACTGGAGTACTAACAATATTTAATGTAGCTGTAGCAGTTAACGTTAGCGCTAGCTCCACCAGTGAGCACAGATCAGTAAAACATGAACTAAACACACTAGAGAATTAGAATAAATATGACAGATAATTAAATCTACAACCACACGGTTTATTATGAGTGTGTTTTTGCACGTTTCTCGTTCACTATTACTATTACTGTTATGTCTGTCACAAAACAATACACAGCTGGAACTCTGAGCCAAATATCAGTTCTGCTTGGATCAAAGGCTAGCTGTGATTAATTGCATTAATTTTTTTCTAATTAATCGAAATGAACGTGTTAAATTCCCACCCCTAGTTAGAACTCTATGTGACCTGTTAGTAAACTCCTACAATTTAGCACAAGACCTCTGCTGCTGCAGCAGGACCCATAGTAGTGTAGTTAAACACGTTTCTGAGTTATATCAGTACAACTCATTATCTGTTTGTTGCATGTTTTAAAGAGTTCATTTCCATCATTTATTAGTGTTTAAAGACGCCCAGAGCCACCATGTCTATTTAGACCTGCAGCTCGACATCGAAGGAGCTCAGCTTTCTCTCTTTCTATTTTCTTCTAATGGCTGTGTTTGTGTCTGACATGCCTTATTTAGATTTTACTAATGATGAGAACAACTTGATGCAAAGAAAAGCCGACGAGCATGTTGGATCTTCAGCGACGTTTGGTTTGAGAATCAGGCGCCGAGACGGATCAGATAGTCGGAGCGAGGAGGAGCAGTTTACCTTTTCTTTACTTCTACTTTCTCTGGAAATCAGAACTTTTTAGTGATTCTGTTTGGGAGTCCGTCTCTAATTCTGTTATCTACTGGCCCAGTCTGGCCTGGGGGATGGATGCCATCTGTAATCCATTTATCAGGGCTGGCCACTGGGCCTTCTTCCAAATGACAGCCGGCCTTTAGCAATCTCATTATGAAGAACACCAGTATGGAAATATGGGGGGAGAGGGGCTCCTGGTCGCAAACGCAGCGAAAAATATAAAATCCAGGTGGGATGAAATTCACTCCCAGTCTTCTGACCAAAAAGTGAAATTAATTCTGATCCAGGATCAGCAAATCAATCCGATCCGGACGGAACCTGAAGGTGTTTCCTGAAGCTGATCAGGAATCAGATAAATGTGACGACAGCTCTCCTCCATGATCACATGTTTACTGCTTTATCAGCTGAAGACACTTTTCCTCCGTCGGTCTAATGAGGTGAAATGAGCAGCGGCTAAATAAAGTTCCATCATCGCAGGAGGAAAACTCCTCACGCAGGTAAACAGCTGCTTTTACTCAGCTGACTGGAATCCATGTTGGACTTGATGCTTCTCGGATCCATTTACCCAGTCAGCTGTTTTAAGATCAAATAGCCGTTCACTTCAGCAGCAGCTTGATGCTCCATTTGGCTCCACGTCAGACGATAACATCTGCCTTTAGAAGCTCTCACAGCTCAATACTTGTTGCATCAGTTAACCAGGAAAACGGAGTGGAAGTTTGAAAACGTGACTGAAACCAAAGCAATCGGATCAATCTGTGAATTAAACCTGAGCGGTGAAAAATCACCTGTTTAAACCTAACCCTGAGTCAGGATAACCCAAGATAACTCTAACTAAAGGGATGAGTCATGATAACCCAAGATAACTCTAACTAAAGAGATGAGTCAGGATAACCCAAGATAACTCTAACTAAAGAGATGAGTCATGATAACCCAAGATAACTCTAACTAAAGGGATGAGTCATGATAACCCAAGATAACTCTAACTAAAGAGATGAGTCATGATAACCCTAGATAACGTTAACTAAAGAGATGAGTCAGCATAACCCTAGATAACTCTAACTAAAGAGATGAGTCATGATAACCCAAGATAACTCTAACTAAAGGGATGAGTCATGATAACCCTAGATAACTCTAACTAAAGAGATGAGTCATGATAACCCAAGATAACTCTAACTAAAGAGATGAGTCATGATAACCCTAGATAACTCTAACTAAAGAGATGAGTCATGATAACCCTAGATAACTCTAACTAAAGAGATGAGTCAGGATAACCCAAGATAACCCTAACTAAAGAGATGAGTCAGGATAACCCAAGATAACTCTAACTAAAGGGATGAGTCATGATAACCCAAGATAACTCTAACTAAAGAGATGAGTCATGATAACCCTAGATAACTCTAACTAAAGAGATGAGTCATGATAACCCTAGATAACTCTAACTAAAGAGATGAGTCATGATAACCCAAGATAACTCTAACTAAAGAGACGAGTCAGCATAACCCAAGATAACGCTAACTAAAGAGATGAGTCATGATAACCCAAGATAACTCTAACTAAAGAGATGAGTCATGATAACCCTAGATAACTCTAACTAAAGGGATGAGTCATGATAACCCAAGATAACTCTAACTAAAGAGATGAGTCATGATAACCCAAGATAACTCTAACTAAAGGGATGAGTCATGATAACCCAAGATAACTCTAAATAAAGGGATGAGTCATGATAACCCAAGATAACTCTAACTAAAGAGATGAGTCATGATAACCCTAGATAACTCTAACTAAAGGGATGAGTCATGATAACCCAAGATAACTCTAACTAAAGAGATGAGTCATGATAACC